>CAAKHB010002071.1:30384-46734 GCA_901007665.1 Aeoliscus strigatus | reverse complement strand
CCCCCCCCCCCGCTGGACACTTCCACAGTTGAGCTTGGAGGTTGTTTCAGCATTCTGAGAGTGGGAATGAGCACATTTTCCATGAGAACTTCAATCCTCTTAACTTTTGACAAGATGTTCATGAATCCGTGTCACTGCACCCGCCCCCTCCTCGTTAGACGTCTCTGCAGCAGATCTCTGGCCTTGAACTGACTCACAAACCAGAACCAGCTTTGGACTTCTGGTGGCTGTTTGTACATGTCCAGAGGAGACAATCTGGATAGTTTAAGTGAAACTGGACCACTCATAAGTGCGAAAAGCAAATGTGCGTGTTGAAAAACATATCGGTTTGATATTACCTTTGAATTGAATGTCAACAAAAAAAAAAAAAAAAATCAAACATTTAATGGTGTTGTATTTTTACAATAATTGTGTTTTATTTTATTTTTCTAGAAATAAATCTTCAGATGCAAATACATTCAAAGTAGCTCACACTGTCACCAATTGTCCATCTTACTTACATGTGTTTTATTGACTGGTAACTTGTAAACCCAATTAACTTTTATTTTTAACGATTTAGATACAAATACTGAAAATATACGTCATGAGCAAAATATTTCTGATTTGCTACTAAAACACCATGGAAGAGTTCAGCACCACTGAACTATCAGTGCATTTTCCTAGATCCTTACTTCATGATGTGCATAACGTTTTATGTTAACTTTTATATAATGACTTAACTTCAGCCAACAGTACTCCAATAAAAATGACATTAATAGGAGTTTAAATGGATAACACAATGATTTTGGCTGTGATTGGTTCAACAGTCCCAATTTCACCGTCACACATGGACATTTTCAGTCATTTTTAATTCCTTGAAATGCATACAGCCAGTGGTCCTACAGATAATGGCTCTTGAAACCGTTTTTTTTTTTTTTTAATTGTTAGTTCTGATTGAGTCTTCAGTTCATCCAATCTGTTTGAACATCATTAGCAAAATGAGAGGAGCAACGACAGTGAAGGTTAAAGCAGCTATTTGCTAACATGATATATCACTGCTAACCCCAATAATGTCAATGTTTTCCCACATGTCATGAAAAATATCAACTAAATCAGCCCTTCTTTTTTTTGATAAGATTATATTGATGAACCCATTGATTTGAAGACTGATATCTGAATCCACTTATTTTAGTCTGCTGTCACCCAAATTCTTGGCCAAGGGAGGCGAAAGGTAAATGACTGACTTGCGTGAAGCTTGGCTGACCTATCTCCTATAAACACTTTAGAGAGACTTTCCTGTTTGTTATTGTTACTTTTTCTTTTGCATTTAGTGAGCGTCTCGTCTGGTAAATGATGTGCACTGTTTATTTTTTGAGCATCTCGAAAATGTATAAAATCATTTACAATATTGTGTGGGACACACATAAATACATTCTCAGCATGAGACATGAAACTCGAAACTGACCGATTCCAATTTCACACTCACCCATGGTCACAAGCTTTGCATCTTCATGCCGTGACTCACTATCACCGGGGGAAGAGCGGTGAGCTGACACAGGAGTACAAACTGCAGGGACAAGACAGCCAAAAAACACAGACTAGCTCAGGACAAATGGCATATTTTTCGCCATCTAAGCAGTCAGATTTTCA
This sequence comes from Aeoliscus strigatus, assembly GCA_901007665.1. NCBI lineage: Eukaryota > Metazoa > Chordata > Actinopteri > Syngnathiformes > Centriscidae > Aeoliscus > Aeoliscus strigatus. Next base: position 45,105 of record CAAKHB010002071.1, on the reverse strand, counting down.
GCTCCTGCTTGTTGCAGTATCTCCTCATGCAAATACAGCTTTTGTGAGGTATCCCGTCTACTCCTGAATGATTCCTATTCAAAGCTTAATTTTTAATCTCCAAAGACTATGGGGAGGTAAAGCTGCGCCTCTTATGCCGCGTATCATCCATTGCAAGGTTATCTCTGTGAAGACAACAGATGAGCTCCAGCTGAAAGGCTCTTGACCTTCCATTGAACTGAGAGGTCCTTACTCTGCTCCGCCCTCTTCCAGACCCATTACATCAGCACAGGAGCTGCAGATAAATGGGGGAAAAGAAGAAAGAAAAAACATGGTTTCAACAAAATTGTGTCTGTATATTGTACTCACAGCTGCTATCTTAATTGGATCATAAAAAAAAAATAATATCATGGGATTTTTTCAAATAATTTGTAAGCATGTACATTTTTGGATTGTACACTGAGGGTATGTAATTTAAGCTCTATAAGAATATTGCATATTTTGAAGTTGTGTTTAGTTTTATTCTCTTAAGAATTCCTCACAATGCCAAGACAGTCACAGACAGACATTTTGCTTTTGTTCAACATAGCTTCCGGCGCTGCTCCATCCTATCAGCGCCAGTGTTACACAATCTCCCACGTCCCGTCCATATGTCATTGTCACACATATTGCCATTTAAAGGATTATTGTACACCCACATTCTTCAGATTCTACGTCTTTAAGCATATTGCTGCTTAATGTCAAGCCTTCAAGCCTCCGAGACACATATCAGTCTCTCATCCTTTTCCTGACTTTTGGTGGACAAGCGCCATCAGATCTGAGAGATGTGTTGTGCTTCCTGCTGCAGGGGGGTTAAACTGATAAGAAGCAATAATAAAAACTCAGGCAGCTCTTCTGTAGCTCCCGTCCCTTGTATAGAGAAAAGAATGCTGTTCCAGTCAAAGAAGCATCACGCAGAGAAGTTAAATATGAGGAAAGGACAATATTTCCATGTGCCGAGGCCTGTTTACAAAACCCCCACATCCCTGATGCTCTGGCTATTCACCGTTATCCATGTGTGAGAAAGCCAGTGGCATGCATCAGATGGGGATGTAAATAATGACAATAATAAAGGCATTGTACTTTGGATGGAAAACAAACGCGTATAAAACGTCGACAGACATTCAATTTTCTGCTGAACCAAACCAGCTGTGTGGGCTGACAGCGTGTATTGATATTTGAAACGACAAGGTAATAAACATCGGTGTTAAACGCTTTAGTGCTGTGTTGTCTTGTCAATTTAATGTCTTTGTTTATTTCTGGAACTGTGAATATGTGATAATAGTGGTTGGTGAAATACTCAAGTCGATCACATTCCTGTGAGAACATTCTAGAATGAGAGTGCTCTGTTTGTGTCAACTATTAGATTGTCTTGTAGGATCAAATTGTTGTTATTTAGCACCTTGCAAGTGAAATCTGAATTGACTTCACAACTCAAGTCATATTTTGAGATCGGCCTAACTTGGATTGTCCCTCAGTTTGAGGCAATATTATTCATTTTATTCTGAAAAATGACGCTGTTGGGCTGACGAACATATTGATGTTCTGACTTCATGCTGCCATCTTGGTTGAGGGCGACACGGTGGTGGAGTGGCTGGCACTGTCACCTCACGGCGTTGGTTCTCTCCGGGTACTCCATCTTCCTCCCACCTCCAAAGGCTCAGGTTCATTTACTCCAAATTGCCCGTCGGTGTGAGTGGGTACATGAACGGTTGTCGGACACAGTGAACATGAAAAGAAGAAACACTCTTGAGTCGAAGGGGGTGGGTCAGAGGGGGGAGGATTCTTTCAGATAGCGGCTCTTCAACAGTTGCTTGCAGATGGATGTTTGTGGAAATCTTCTTCTCCTTTGCACCTGTTAAGCCGACACGTGTGGGCAAGGATTTCTTATGTTGGGTTGTATACACAGGGGCCATGACTTCGGGGGGCTGTGGAGGATGATGTTTCCCTGAATACTACATGTGGACATTTGGGTAGAAAACAGTAGCCTCGTGTGATGTCGGAACCCAAGACCTTCAGATTATTCAAACTCACAACCTTCCGATCATCGACACGCTGCCTGTATCCACATGGAGCAGTCAACCCACCCCACCCCACGCAAAAAGGTTTTGTGTTGTGATGAAATGAAATAAACAAAGAAGAAATGAGTGAAATACACAATACAATTGTGAAATAATGTATTATAAATACATGATAAAGTATAATATTGACAGCAGTTATGTATACGAATGTCGCTGTAATGTTGTTTATTTGAGGTTTCTGTCATGAATCACCTTAAAAAGTCAAATGACAACATGTGAGAAAAAGTGCCTGTGGACTAATTTGTGTCAGTAGTGTCCTTGGATTTGAAAAGGATCTGAAGGAACGGCCCAGCTTGTTACCCGACGCAGAGGCGGTGTTGCTGTGACCCTTTTATACTGTGCTCTGTCTAATATGTCCACATTGGAACCCTTTTTCTGAAGAACCTGAACGAAGGCAGTCATTGAGTTGGTACAAGCTAAGGGGGGGTGATTAATGTCAGCCTTCTTCCAGTTCCTCCCACCGACAGAGTATTAATTTATCGTTCCTACAGATGCCGTGGTTGTTGTCAGCGGGGGGGCACTGCTGGACTGAGTTTGATACTGAGCACAGTGTGCTGAATAATGACATCCTGCTGCTACAGTTTAACGATGCACCATGGATACGGGATGAATGGAGGGATGACGGAGCACCAAAGATTGGCCAGAGTGGTACAGAGCGGCCGATAGAGAGACACTAGTACTTGAGGATGTCAAATTGGAATTAGAATCAGAAATATGCTGACATATGTGTAGTTTGCCTTATTACTCATCATGAAGCAGCAAATCTTTGATATGACCACTGACCCATCACTGGAAATCTGCTTTTATATATATATATATATATATATACACAGTATATATATATATATATATGAATAACTGCTTTATGGTATTGTACCAAAGTAGTACATGCCACACACAAATCCACTTAAAATGCAAATTTTCGAGATGCCTAATTTGCAGCTAAATTCCAATCTTACAGATAACTTTCCCCTGAGATGTGCTGGCTGAATATTGATTCTTCTTATTTTCTTCCTGCGTATAGACGCTCTCAGATCATTCTGATATCTATTTCCACCTGTGCTAAGCACAGCCCATTTAGATCATTTAATGGAAATGCAAATGCTTCATTTTCAGCCTGACGAACGCTGCATCTGTGAATATGTTGTTGTTTCGTTTAATGTCAACCTTCCAACCATGTGATACCTGTGCACAGGGTCATATTTGTCTCCTTTTCTGCTCTAAGATATCATTATTTAGCAAACGTGCACTGAACTAATGATGGCCTTGGGTCCCTGTTAGTTTTGCCTCCACTATGTGATTATCTGCCCCAGGCCCAGAGGCAGTGAACCTCAGTATACAGCATTTTCCAGAACACTAATGAGCCAAAAACACAGGGCACAAAACAATCAGCACCTTTGAAATTGAGAAAGAAAACATGTTCACTATCCAGAAATTAAATTGCCATTTTTTAAAAACAAAATAATAACATATGCAGTAAATATGCATATGTTATTATTTATAAATGCAATGGCATCAGCTTAACAGAAACAATATGGCAGCTTTTGGATTGAATGCATCAGTGAATTCACGGCAGAAAACATAGAAGCTGATGAAATATGTTAAAGAGGAGGACGTCATGTTGTTTGAAGAAACGGTTCAGTGGAGACAATGATTACTGCAGCTCTGCTACTGTGGATGTGGATTTATTACTTGATAGAAAGTGATAGCAGCTGAATTTGGTCTCACATCTTAACACACTTCTGCACTGCTGCTTTAACCCTTTTTTTTTTTTTCTTCTAATGAACATGAACCAGTTGTTACATGTTCAGAAGAGGCTGATCTTTATGTTGCTGGTTGGGACACGTTGGGACATGAAATGACAACGATTACCAGGATGGAGCAAATATGTGTGCTACAAAAGAAGAACATCTGTCACCATCTGACGTAACACTACGAATCATCTCTGTCCATGAATAAGCAGACTAGGAGTGGCTTTGTTTGGCAGCGGCGCGAGCTGCGTTGCTACCGTCGACATTCATTCTGCAGAGACAAGGATATTTCAAACCTGATGGCAAATGAAAAGAGTATCCAATTTATTTCAGTCCTGTTAAGAATGAGCAGGAGGAGGAATCGTTCCACTCTCTCCGTGTTCCTTCCAGATTAAATACTACAGACAATATTGACTTCAACCTCATCAAGGTCTTTGCTATCACTTTTAAAAAGCCCCATGTTGTTTGCATCCAGACGGAAAGACAGTCCAAGCATTGTGTGGTGAACCCAAACTAATTACCAGCTTGTCATTAGACTGAGCACGTTATCTTTCCCTAAGCGGTGATATGTCTTTAAACAATATCCAGTCACTGCTTGTACTTTCATGCGATGTCCCGACTCTTTCTTATTACGGCGGCAGAGGCAGCGGTTTTTAATCCTCGACAAAAGAGAAGGTCAAACGCAACACCGGGTTTACTGCAGATACACAAACACAGAAGAAACAGTCTCGTATGTCCCGCAAATCAACAAAGTACACTGATTGATAGACGCTAATCTGTTCTGTGTATGTATGAGACGGCTCACATGGAAGTTTGCAGAAACTGACATTTTCATATTCTGTAACAGTTCTGTGAGATAAATTCAGATTTTATTGTGGCTGACTGGGAAAGAAGTCAAAGTTTGTGACTTTGTGGATTGTCGTGTTGTGTAACTAGCAAATCAAGTCGAGGGACGCAACCCCCTAGCGCTCTGGTGGTGAACTGCACCGCGACTAAACAGAGTGACAGACGGAGAAGGGTTCACGACGGTTTCAGCAGCAGCAAATGTCAGGCTAGAGACATCGGAGAGCTGAAAAACTTTTTCTTTCAGATGGAATCCCAGTGGGCTCTGGCTGATACTTAGTTTATATGACGTTCTTCAACAGTGATATCTTGATATATTTATGAAATTCCCCATGCAAAGACGAGCCATCTCCAGGACACATCTACTTGTCTACTGAAATCATTGTTTTCTCATAAGCGCTCAGAAATCTGTTTGTCTGTGAAAGGGCCAGGTTAATGTGTACGTGTTTGACTGGGTTTTTTTTCAGCAGTTTCATTTTATTTGATGCATAATTATTCGTCTTAGACAATGCTCTCGGGCCACCTACTGTACAGACTCGCCGCAGCAGTATTCACTTTATGTATCTGTGGGTTATGCAGTAAAACTCGTCCAGCATCCTAAAGAGGTCTAAAGAAGTCTGTTAGCAGCAAGTGGAATAAATCTTTGTCGAAGGGCTCCCACCGGTTTGTACTTGGTGCGAGAAATGTGTGTGATAAAGAGAGAAATCCATGTCTTGAAAGGAGAATGAGTGCTGTACTTGGAGTCTGGGGGGGCAACGCGGGCAGCTGGGGGTCCACTGGGGGAATCTGCTCTGTTGTTGTTGTAGTTCTTTTCCCCCCTTTTTTGTTGTCAATGTAGCGTGTGGGCATTTTTCTTTCATTTCCAACTCAACCCCCCCCTGAAAGTAACTGCTCTACTTGTGCCACCTAAAATGACATTTCAAGGGTCCTGTGGTGACATTAGGGTTGTAAATCATGTCTATTGTGAACAGAATGTGAGGAGACAACATTAAATTTCTCCACGGAATTACATGGGACACCTTGAATGGCACTTCAATCAACCAGTTACAGTCTTAAGGTCCCTTATTTAACCTCAAGCGCCCGACTGTTGAATTCTTCATCTACATTTACTTCACGTAACTACATTCATCACATTCAGAGACAAATGCTCTGAATGAGCTGAAGTGCACTTGCTTCTACCACCAGACAGATTCAAAGTCAGCAGAAAAGCTTGAAGGCTTTTTGTTGCCTCAGATTTCCTGAAAACCTGAAACCTTTTTCTCTATTTAGTCTATTTCACATTCTGCCTTACCTCATCCTCACGTCAGACACTCAAATGGTCCATTTGATGGAGCTGCTCCTCCAAACCGGCTGTAATAAGATTAAACATCCATTGGTTAGTCTAAAATTACAGGCGGCGCCTGCTGTTGGATCTGGGTTTGATAGATAAAACCTGTTGTGTCTTTGGTCCTATCACAGTGTTTCCTGTTGCATTTGTATGTTGGTATTGTGCGATGCTGAAACGGTCGAGGCGCATAATGCTGCCTGACAGATAGGAGAAAATCTCAAGTCTGCTATAGCACTAATTAAATGTTTGAACGGCCTCTGTGAGAATGTGTTCTCAATCCAGCCGGCAGCAGCAGTGATTGAATGAATTTTCTTAACACCGAGTGCTCACGCTGAGCTGCCTTTCACCTCGTGTCATCTTTTCTCATCTGCGGGCAAAGTGATTGATTTCTAGCCAATTTCAAAACTGTCTGTTACTGTGTGACATCCCATTAAGATCTAAATCCTTACAGCTCCATTTCAGAGCTGCAGCCACGACGACCAGGACAGAAAATAGGCTTCCGGCATGACCTCCTCCATCTGTCCATCCACTGCGCCCAGCTCATTCATTTGATTTCATTTTGCTTCTGCCTCATTTCAGCGTTCCGACTTGTTTGTCACTCACTGTTTCAACAGACAGGCAGGCCGACAGAATGAATGACGGATGCTTGTTTGTGCACATGAGCAGCGGGACACGCTGAGCAGTGATCAGAGGACAGGTGAAGCACCGACATTGTTACTGACTGACAGCTCTCACATCGATGAGGCCATTAATAGTCAGTGACATGTGCCCAGAGAGAATGAGGTGATGGAGAGCTGAAAACATGTTTTCCTCACATAAAAGCTCTATAGTGAATGATAAACATGGCAACTTGAAGAGGTTCATACTCTGTGTTCCACCTTCCAGTTTGTATACATGAACCGTCTGGATTGTGTTCATGTGTACGACTGCCAGTTCAAAGCACCGGAAATGTTTCATCTTGTCATAGACACATGGATGAATAAACGAATACGTTCAGTTGTTAAAATTCATTCCGTTCCCATCAAACTCAATGTTTTCCATGCCCTAAAGGAGAGGACAGTTGTAGAAGGTAACTACCAAAGCTGTTTCCTGTTCTATGCGGACCATGCGGTTGCATGGAGCCCCCGAGTGGTTTGGGGGTCCCCAAGCTGCAACGTCAACCTCAATATCTGAGGAAATTAAATACGTAGCTATATTCTTATTATTATAAGTGTAATATAGACAATATAGACAAGATAGGAGAGTTGTGGCATGTATTTGTGGGGCAATGGCCACCTTTCTTCTTCATGTGTAATAGATCATCTATTACATCTATAAAGGGATCGGATCTCTAGTGTAGTTTGACAAAACGGGCCCCCAAAGAGCTAGAAACGGCCCTGGTAACTGCACTTAAGACATCAAAATCTTCCAGTTTACCAAATTACAGGGCACTCTATTGCTGTAGATGCTGCTTTATTTAATTAGGAAGTGAATTTGGTTGATAGAAATTCCAGTTGCAGTAGGAATTGTTCAACAGAGAAATAATACACAGAGAGCGTGTAGAAGATGGAAAAAGACAAGTATGTTCATCTTTTCAGTGACTCGTTTCGACTGCTATCTCAACTTCTCAGTCGAAGTGAAGGCTTTGTGTTGTGCTTCCAGGCGTCAGACACCCGTATTAAGATGGTAATGTCCAGAGACGTCCATTCCATATTAGCACATACTCTAAGTCCCCCCTACAGATCAGCCGGCTGTGGCAGTAGAGCTTTGTAAAGCCAGGACAGATGGGTGAATGAAGTTTGTGAAATGATATTTTTTTATTTTGACATAAATTGTTTGATAGAAGGTCTATCTAAAAGTCTTTGGCGCTTGGGCTCAGTGTGGTGGTGGTGGGGGTGGGGATTCTTGGAGGCATATATCAGCTGAGCAGCAGCAACAATAAAATCCTCTCCCAGTCCAAATGCTGCGTGATGATAACTGGTGATAACACCGACACTGATGACGGCTGAAGATCCTCCGACACTGAAGATGGAAGGATGAATCTGAGGCACCGGGAGGAGATGGAAGGGTGGAGGAAACACTGTGAGAACAGTGTGTGAGCTGACAGGAAACATGTAAAAGGAGGCAGCAGCGTGATGATAGTCTAATGATGAAGGTGAGCGTCTGTGTTATTGGTCGACGTGACCAGTTGACAAGAAATTGACACATGGAAGACAGCAAGGAGATAATGAAGAGGCATGTGAGAGAGTCTGTGCCTGACAGAGTATAAAACACACCTGCAGCGTACACGAGGACAGGTCTGGTTGATGGAGCTTCATTTAAACACGTTATTGCATCCTTGAAAACGCACACAAGTCTTTCAAGGTTATTCGAGCCACTCGGGGAGCGGTGGCTTCAAAATATGTATATTTTCCGTTACATGTTGCTCTGCCTTGCAGCCATAAAATCCCCAGTTTAGACATCCGACAGCAGAGAGTGGAAGCCTGGCTGGGAGCAGACTGGGGCTGTCTAAATACCTCTCATCTGAAAGAGACAATCCCATTTACCCCTGAGTCATCTCCGACCTATTAGTGGTTATCTTGGGTTGTTTTGTTTCAGCCTCTGACCTCTTTTCTTTCCCTCTTATCAAAATGTCCTGTCAGTTTTGTTTTTGTTTGCTTTAGCGAATTGTTTTTAAGGAAAGCACAAGACTGACCCGATAAAGACAGAAAAACAGGTATCAGGGTTTATGTGAGAGGTCACTAAAGACAGATGCTGAGCAGTGGGAGAACTGGGAGACTAACTGGAGTTCTCCCAATCTAGAGAAAAGAGGTAGAGGAGGAACACACATTTAATTATCCCTTATAGTTCTCATCTCGTTCCTTCTTTGCTGATTTTTCAGGTAGTTTCAGTAACTTTAATATAGTTCAAGATAGACTTTGCTTAGTTTTGATCACGGTATGATACATTGTCACCTCCCTTTATGAATGTTACGAGGGTATGTTATGTTATGAAGGTTTATTGTCGGTGAAGAACGGACCATCTCTCGGCGGGGATGCTACCACTTCTTGTACGAGCCTTAATGTTGCCTCTATGTGGACCTGCAGAAAATGTGACTAAGTCACAATTTTTGTTTTTTTTCCCCACAAATTCACAATCACAAAAAAAGAAAAAAACCTACGCAGATCTCGTTGAAGTCGCAGCAGTAACAAGATCCTCTCACTTTCAGTCAGTCGCTGGAAAAGTCTCAACACGGTGGATGTAAATCCGCCGCTGACCAGTGTTTCGTTGCAGAGCGACGCAGATAAGCCTGACGGCGGCTTGCAGGCTCTCTGACTGTCATGACAACAGACCTGATGATGTTACCAGTTGGATACGCTGTAGACGGCCGGTTCATGGGCCGTGGTGGGATGACGTCAGCAGTGTCGTCATGACGCCCAGAGTGGTCCAGGTGACGGCGACGGTGGAGTAAAAGAGTGTCTGTGGGAGTACTCAGGACACTTTGGGAAGGTGCTGTAATGTTCAGTCGGTACGTGTGTGTGTGTGTGTGTTTGAGACCCCTGGTGGGTAGGAAAGTCTCTCCCCATCTGGTCGTGAACATCACACACCTGCTGCTTTTGTCTATGAACTGAATGACAGGTGGTCGCTGTGACTGAAACAACGCAAACGTAAAACAAGCACGAGTCACGTTGAAACACTGATAAACTGGAATTATCCAATTTAATAGACAGATACTTTATTAATCCCTGTGAGAAATTCACAATAGTAATATGAATTATTCATAATAGTAGTAGTCTTAACAATAAAGAATGATTTTTTCAAATAAGGAGGCGTAATCCTTTTGAAATAAACAGAAACTGTCCAGTCAACCAGGGATCTCATGTTTGTGTGTTACATGGCAGAAGATTTGACTAATGTGGTTTCACCCTGATCACGGAAATCCTTGAGTCGAAGCTGACACACGTTTTCTTTGTGCAGCGCTCACATTTAGTTCTCAAATCACTTGAGTAATTAGTAAGGAAGAGTTTGAGCAAAGAGAAAGAAGAGAAATGTAGAAGCAGAGAACCTCCCACCGCCCTCCCTAATACCTCAGCATAAATATTTATGAAGGAATTTGAATAATTCGATTTTGAAACAACAAAATGTCATTTGGGGAGCGTAAACTAGAGAGTTGGAAGGTGAGGAATGTCAACAAGCAGAGGAGGACGACTCCTCCGGAGTTGAGGTTTGGCCCCTGTGAACACAGTTTCAGATTTAAGGATGGCTGAGTGCGATGAAAGCACATATTCATCCAGCGGTACTTTTGGTCTCCATGGTGACGCATGGTGACTCTGACACAGAGATCATCGAATTCGGATTCATGATACAGGTGTGTGTGTGTGTGTGTGTGTGTGTGTGTGTGCGTGTGAGAGAGAGAGAGAAAGCACATTAACATAATAATATGACCACCTTTGTGGAACTAAGCTATTTATTCCATCAACAGTTAATACCATGGACATTAGGACTCTCAACAACATGCATTATCGTCATTATTATTATTATTATTATTATTATTTATGTGAATTTATAAACACAGTCTGCCTCCAGGTGTTAGCGCTCCTTTAGTGAGCATGAAAAAGAAGTTAAACCGTGTTTATACGCCACATTACCTTGGGTCGCTGTCAGCCAATTGAATGAGGCAAAAAATTCTGATCAGATACTCTTTATGTGTCGGCCACAGATCAGTGGCGAGATTATTGGTTCACTGATGAAACTGGGGGATTGTGGGTAATCAGATAAGTCCTCTAATGAAAAGGTTTAAAAGCCTGACCACCCAATTGCATGCTGGGTTATGACACCACGGTGTCAATTAGCTTATATTAGATTGTGTACTGAGCTGTGAACGGCAGGGAGACATTTGTTTCTGTGAGGGCTCCCCAAAAGAGTTTTCAAGAATGGATTGGAAACGAGTAATGAGAGATCAACAAGAGGCGGGATCGTTAAATAAGGTCAGTTAAGATCATCAGTGGTGGCTCTCAAACCGTGGTCCGTGTGGCTGTCTGAGGATGACACCCACATCCAAAAATATGGAACCTGTCTGCAGCTCATTTGGTAAAGCTGAGAATTCTGATACATATCTGACTTTACTGGAGGAGAACAGCACAGGGCAGACTTTTTTTGTGTGTGTGTTGCCATGGTGGCCTTTCTTTCAGACAAGCCATGGGTGTCTGTTTGGTTTGAAATGTGGTGGCCACAGAGACGCCCGACTTACTGGAACTGTTATGGAAAAACACCACGCAACTCCACTGTGGTCGTCATAGTTACAGTTCATCAATTTAAACTAAAAAAAAAAACAAACAAAAAAAAGGTGAGCACGAACCCAAATTCTCCGACTATGAGACAAACAGGTCTTATACACACTGCAGTTAGCATACGCTAATGCTAAATTGGGCTCATCCTTTGAGCTGGATAGAAACATGAGGGTTTCACTAATATTTAACCGTTTGTATCGAATCCGTGTTGTTTTGTCTCCACTGCAGACCATGAATTTCTTCTTAGTGTTTCCAGCTTGTTTTCAGCGTTGCCTGTGCTTGTTGAGCACATCTCTTTATCGCCATCTTCAAACACTGACTTCTCCGTTTGTTTGTTTGTTTGTTTGTTTAAACGAACGGCCAGTGGGTATTTGATTCATTCTGCCGCTCAGCTGATTTGCACCAGACTGGGAAGATAAGACCAACCACCCCAATCAATTCCAAAAGCCTGATTGTGAAACACCTCTACCTGAGATTCATTTAAAATCTCGTTTCTGTTTCATTGGAAATCGTTCAGTGGAGTTAAGAAATCCTCTATGCACGAATACTGAACGGGCTGAGTGTGTGGGATAGAACAGTAATACATCAGAATGAGTCCGTGGTAGAAGAATCAAATTAAAATGAATTAAAATTACATTTTGCTGATGTGCTCGAACCAGTATTGATAAATGATGTACTGTATGTTGTGTTCCGTTGTGCAGCTGTTGCTATGCAAACTGTGTCATGACATATGAATGAATGAATAAATAAATAGCATTTTCTTATGGTATCATTCTATTTCTCCCATGATGTTCCTTCTTTAGTCGTTCCAAGCACATACCTCATTGTTCTCTTCGCGTTGGCCTGAGCTTTCCTGCAGCTATGTTCATAAATACCTCTGTCCAATGAGAAAGAGGCAATAATCTTGATTAAACAGCTCTCAGTGTGCGTGCAAGCTGCTGCCCGGAATACCAAATGGAATGTTTGTGTCTATTGTTTGTAATTTGGATGCTCTTTTGTTTATGGAACTATGGAATATGACGCTGTGCTCAGTCGAGTGAGGTAATGACAAATATGTCTAATAACTGCGCACGTGCTCCTCTGAGGTGATGCAACCCCCTGCAGTCACAAACATACAACACTTTTCAGAGAACAGTGTATTTTTTTGTAAATCATGACATTTTTTTTACATTTTTTTCTGTTTTGGATCCAGATTTTTACCTGTGCTGAGAGTTTTGTATGCTATCAAAATTATTGTTCAGGTTTGATTATTCAAGATAAAATCCGTGTGTAACTTGAAGCTTTTTTGTTTGTTTGTTTGTTTTCAAACTCTGTTATACTACTATGACTTACTATTGTACTTTGGTGAATTTTAAACTCAGTGTCACTCGGTATTTCTAAGTTCTGTCTATGTGGTCTCCACATATACTGTATATTATTTTAATATAAACATCAAAGTTTCATGAAGGACTCGGATGTTTAATACAGACAAAAAAAAAACAACCTTCAATAGCCTGCTGGGAGCTGAAGGATACGACAGCTCCATGTTTGAACAAGTCATCACTTCTAAAGGTCAGATTTAGAGTTGGATTTCAAATGAATAGTCCCTGACAGCGATTTCTGCCAGAGGGAACCAATATTCAGAGCCTACCTGCGTTTTTTGCTAATCAACGTATTGTTATTAAAACCACAATGGAGAAACTTTTATCTTTTTATTTACTTCACTTATGAGCCATTCAGTAATTTCTCAGACTTCTCTCTCACCTTCACTGTGAGGGGGGGGGGTCGATATTGCTTTTTTCAACAGTGTCTTACGACACATTGTTATGCTTCGACATAGGCACCCTCTAGTGGCCATATAAAAAATAATATTTGTGCTGTTGTGTTTCAACAAACTGGAACACAACCACTAACTGGAATGAAGGAATTCTTTGGAAAGACAGTACTTACTATTAGCAGACACTGGCTGGTGAACACAGTGGCTAATTTAGTCACTAATTATACAGTAAGTCCTTGTAGAGGTGATCGAAACCAATAAAACTGCGAGGACAGAGGATTTTTCACATTTCCCTCAAGTACTCAAAATGCACCTCATCCACATGGAAAACAGTCTCATATTTGGGTTGCGTTCACTTTCATTGGGGCACACAACCACAATATTTCACTGTGAAAACAAACGGAGGCCATCCGAAATGATCCTGAATGCTTTTCTCATAGAAACAGTTCAATTAGCTGAGTGAATGAACGGCAAAGACAAAACAATTGTGTTTACATTCATCAAGTTCTCCTGAATCTTTTTTTTTTCATCTCTATATGTAAGAAAAGAGGGATGGGATTGAGGGATCTGTTGTCAGTATAAAACATAACCACATTTCCAACAGCTATATGAAAACAAACCAAACTTGATGTTGTTGTTTTAGAGTCCAAATGTATAAACTATTCAGCTCACATATTCATGCAAATGTTGGCAGAGATGTGCTAATATCATTTTCTATTTGCAAGCTGATAATATGCTGAAAGACGACTTCCATCCGCAAGACTTTTCATTGTGAATCGCAGATCTTAATGGAAAATTAAAGTCAACATCTGAGGGAGGTTTTGCTGTGACATTCAGTGCTCTAATTGTATGTGTTAGAAAGAGGGTTTGGGGAGACTTGTCTCTTTTGCTAATGGGTTTTCACTCAGTGTGGCAGATAAGAACGGACAAGTCTTTGCTTTTTATTTGAAGTTTTACTACGACAGGTTATCTATATTACACAGAAAATGTAATTTTAATTGACTTTTTTTTCGGCTGTGTGCAAATGCATTCATCCAAAAAAAAAAAAAAAAGTTGATCCTGTTTGAAACCACATTTGAGATATTTTCAGATTATGGTTTTAATTATTCAGCTTTCATATTTGTCTGAAATGTTTTTATATTTCAACTTTCATATTACCTTCTGTTCTCACAACAACACTTCTGTATGGAGAGCCCAATGTATGCACACACACACACACGACTGGTGCTGTGCTGATAACCTGGATAACCTCATTTCTCTTCAATCTTTATTTTGCCCTTTAATCCCTCCTGTTGCATCTATTACACTCATCTACAAATTTGGATTTGTTTCCCCCCTTCAGCTACAGATATTATAGCGCTATTATTCTTGCAGTTGGACACAATGCATTTATTTCTCAGGTTACTTTGGACATGCCGCTGCAAATCTGAGAAATGAGATTTGTTGGCAGCTGCAGGGGGGTATGATGCAAATCAGAATTAGAAACTCTGAGCCTGACTGAAGCAAAACGTCACATCCAGTGAAGGGATATAGCGGTGTTTCGATGTGCATGTGATGCAAACACTCATACAACATTTATTCAAAGGCCAGCTCTCTTTTTATTTTAGGTACAGGCACAATTTCCAGCTGAAAGGGAATGCTTCTGAAATGTCTTAATGAGCAGTAAAACATTTTCATAGTGCTGTTTTATCCTGTG
>CAAKHB010002071.1:12738-25454 GCA_901007665.1 Aeoliscus strigatus | reverse complement strand
GGGGGGGGGGGGGTCTCAGCCACCCACCACGCTGTGAAGAGAAGTCCCCTTGGAGACAGTCTGCAGTCTGCTGACTCTCGTGTGTGTGTCTGTGTGTGTGTGTGTGTGTGTGTGTAAAGAGAGAAGATTAAACAAGAAGATAGAACATAGTTTTCCATGATTATTCATATTTCTTTTTGTTTTTTTTTTATCCATCGGGGAATTACTGTACAGTGGTTTAATGAAATTATGTAGAACACACACACACACTGCCACACACACTTTCATTTCAGAATGACACCGTACTAGCATGTCTTTGATAAAGAAAGATTTCAGTCTCAGTGCTTTTTCACGTGTGTTGCAGCACATGATGTGTGTGTGTGTGTGTGTGTGTGTGTGCGCGCGTTCAGCTGACATGTGAATCTGCTGAAGTAAGTTGAAGCACAACATGTGTGCGTGTTCATGCAGGTACAGTATATTTAGAAATTAACAGTTTGGGTTATCTTCAGTGGAAATGGAAGGCGACTGTCAGCATAAAAACAATCTGTGTGTGCAAAACAGGATCTGCTGTAGTCCTGTGATTTCCCCTTTTCTCTGTCATGACTGTAACACGATTTATGTTCCAGCACATAAATGCTGCACTTGCGGTTTCTGTCCCTCTAACAAGGTTTGCAGCGAATTCATCTTCACTAATGATATATAAAACATGATAATATATAAAACGTAATAAGACAAATAGTGTCTCATGCAACTCATGAGATTAGTGTTAATAAACAGTTTGTCTCAATAACAATAGAAACCTGTGAGCAGTTTGCACTCTTCTATTATTTTCATTTGATTCTGATATTTGGATGTTTTACTTATATCAAACTGTTTTGTGTGAAAGATCTCAGTGTGTCTGAGTGAGCGCCAACAATGACCCATTGTACGATGACAATGAAGTCAAATCGTAACGTTTGAAACACAGTCTCAAACTGAGAAAACGGGTCGTAACACAACAAACCCGGACCAAGTTAAATAGGATATGATCTGAATCGAGCAAACCCCTAAAGAGATCGAATTGAAACTGATCAGCCACGTGTAGGCTGGATTTGTTTTCCCGTGCAGTCAGCGGTCTGGAGGACAGGTACGCTTACGCTGACAGCGGCTGGTTTCCCGTGTCCCGTCACAGCCACTCAGCAACAACACAGCCAGGCTCAGCGGCGCAGCGCCTTAACATGAAAACACAGTTCAAAGGCTAATACGACCGAGGAGGGGGATTAAGACCACATAGCGGAGTTTTCAAACCTTGGGCGAGAATTCCACATTGACCTGTGCCGACACAGAATGCTGTGGTCATGCCACTTGTGTAACTGTCACAGTAACTGTCACAGTTGTAGCACTCCTCAGCTCAACTCTTTGTTTTGGGTTCCATTAAGGATAGTACCTGGTACCCATTGGTCTTTTTTTTACACCTGACTACTGAGTAGACCCGAGTAGTGCTGGACTGTATAATGGGAAAGGGACAATACCAGCACATCCACAAAACAGCTGAGGAAGAAACACTCATCCTTCAGCCCAGTTCAGACGGAAGTAGTTTTACCTACGTAGGTCCGTGGGCTAATGTCACTTACCGACAACCACAGCTGGGAGGGGTCAGTCCATTCACCGCTATCCCCTCCTGTCGTCATGTGCTTCATGTGCGTACCACACTCCTTCCAGGCGTCAATACAAGAGAAAAAGCACAAATAAACCTGGACTTTTTACAGTAGGTAAAAATCGTGTTTGCGTTAATGTTTGCTGACATTGTGCGGTAACCACATTGGGACGGGACTAACATATCTGAGGTAAAACGAATCCGTCCGGGTTAGGACTTAACGTGACGCGACATGTTGAGGTCAGTGGACGTTTGTCACGGAAAACCAAACGCCAACAGTGACTTGCGGCCAAAGGCCACATGAACAGTGAACACACAAGGAGCAAAAATGGTTTGTGGATGTATGTATCACGTGCAGAAACCTTGTAATAAAGCTTCATTCTCCTTCTTCCCTCTCTGGGATGTCAACAGGTTTTACATGAAGCAGTGACATTAGCAACAATATTAAAACGCAACAATATCTGGTAATGTCGCTTTAGCCAAAGCCACAGCGCAGCGCTTCCTCCCAACCACCTGTTGGGAGGAAGCCCAGAGGATGAACACAGCGTCTATTAAAAAAACAGATTGCAAACTCTGAAGGAGCTCCGTCTCCTCAGGGAGCGTGAGCTGCTGTGTTCTTTCTTGTAGAGACGAAGTTGGTAGTTGATTTTGTTGTTCAGCTGCACTCCAGTGAACCTTTTGGGATCCAATATTTCAGTTCCCATCTCCTCGACAGTGACACTTCTTAGAATGTTTTTTTTTTTCCCCCTCTGTTCATATAACCTCCATCATCACATAAATAAGAGGGGGGAGGGGGATGTGTAGTTTGTTCCAGTTCCAGTTCATCATAATCTGCACTGCTGTGTCATTTTTCCTCCCATCCCTAATGTGGTCAGTGGACACCAGCAACTTTAATTCCTTGAGTTAATCCTTTCAGTAATCAAACCTTTCATTATTTCAGCCTTATTATTTCATCCTGGAAAAAAAAAGAAAAAAAAAACACATCAGGAACTGTAGTTTTTTTCCTTTCCCACACGCCTCAAGCAATTGTGGCAACCCTCCTCCTCAGACTAATTGCCAGAGTTCAGCATCATTCAATCATCACCAAGAATTGCTTATAAAAGACAATCAGGTTGCCACATAGCGCTCATGACAAACGAGACAGCACAGCAGCAGCGAAACTGCAAGTAATGAATCCTTGAAACATCAATCTATCACTGGGCGCAGGAAATTACACATACAGTGTGGGACGTTAGCCAAAACAAGCAGGGAAGACTGGTATTTAAAGAGGAGACTAAAAGTAAACCTTTTACCTCTGCAAAAGTATTTAAAGAGAAAACAAATACTACTAATAATGATTATAATAATACATTTTATAGGCACCTTTCAAATCAAATTACAAACCAAAACATTTAAATGCTGATGAATAAAATTTGTAAAAATCAAGATCAATGTGACTAACAGAGGTTTCATGATTTTCACATGAAAACAATAATGATTCATGTTCAACCCCCACTGCCCGTTGAGTCCCTAACTAATGTACAAATATCACAAATCACCCACTCAGGTTGTGTTCTGCAACGAAACATGTCATCACTCTTTTTCTTTCTTTCATTTTCAACAACGTGTCAAAGACGTCACATTCACTTGCAACTTTTGTACTTGGAGGGATGCAGATGTTTTAACATACATTCAGAATTTGAAAGTGCAACACGACATGTTTCCAATTGATCTTGATGGCAAATTAAGCAGGAAATATACTGTGTAGTTTCCGGGATTTCGGGAACAGCCTGCACTGACACCGAGAGCCGTGTGTATTATTCTTTGCACATCAATCAGTTCTTCCTGTGGCAGTAATTCTCTCTGCCGAGTTCTTCCTCAAAGCTACTCCCTGCCTGGTGAATGGTTTCATTAACCTGAATGAAAATGAATTATGGATACTTCAGAGCCTCAAGAATAGAAACAAGTGATTTCCTCATCCATCTTCTGTGTTTGTTTATTACCCTACGCAGCTTGGAACATTAAGGCAGGAGGTGAAAACAAAAGTTGCATGTGAATTAGGTTGTGCCCCGAAAGGTGTTGACGTTCCTTTAAAGGAAAATGCCACTGTTTTTGCTCAGGAACAGCACCCTCTCTGTGCAGCACAAGAAGTAGAAGGTGGATGGTTGATGCTGAGATATAATACAGATACAATGGGACATGTTTGTTCTGCACCATAACACAGACAGTATTAGAGTAGTTGGAGTTGCTCTGGCTGCAGCAAGCAACAAGGCTTTGGTGCCCGACTCGTGAAATCCAGAGTCTTGTCAGAGCCTTGTTTGGATCAGAGGGCTGTTTTCCAGCTTTGAATCCATCCTCTGCTTTGCGTGCTGTGGCTCATCCAGCCTCCCTGAAGTCTCCAATCATCGACTGTTGGCCTACAGTTTTCACTTTTGTCCATTCGTAGGCAACACAAGCAAAAATTCAAAAGGATACAATTACTATTGTTAGAGAATTACACAAAGCATGACACGTCTGCTGAACGTGAAAACAGGCTCTCATTCAAACACTGTATTTCGGTTGTTTGGCTCATTGTGGCAAACACACCGTCACCTGATACTGACCCACAGGGGATGTTTGCAAAAAAAAAAGGGGAAGTGATGATGTGTGTAAAGAGATAAAGTGTAAGTCTGGATTAGAAACCTGCACTGGGACTTGTCTAACTGGTTCCTGTGGGTAAAGATACGGCAAGATAAACAGAAAAATGAAGACGATAAATGAGGTTAAAACAAGAAAAAGCCCGGAAAATGCCATAAAGAATCATAAATCAATTTCAAGACATTTTTTAGAACCCCCCCCCCCCCCCGCCACACACACCCACACCCACACACACACATACATATATATATACATACAGTACATACATACTTTTTTTGTTTAGTTCTTTATTTATTAGGTCGTGTCGTGGTCTGGGACGGGCTGGATAAAGCAAACAGGATTTCAGTCTGAAGTGTCGGGTGAGGAGCTGGATAAGTGTTTACAGAGGTCACGTAACCTCAGCAAGGAACTTGTTATCGTATTCATTCCGGGAAGTTGACGTTCTTTCTGAACTGAACAGCATCTTAGTTTTCAGTTAACATGCATGTCCAAACCTGATGTTTGAGACGCTCCGGAAACATCATCAGTTTGACGCAGCGGGTCAGCGACCATACATACATACATACAGATATACATACAGAGCAGATTTCAAATGACTTTTCATTTTCATAACTGGTCAAAACAATAAATTCTTCTTTGAAGTGAGAGAGAGCGAGGGAGAGAGAGACTGTGGGTTTCTTTTTCTTCCAGCCTCTCTTTCTCCTTCCATTTTTTTCTCCCTTTTTGTCTCGCTATCACTCTGTTCTGCCTTCTTAAATAAAGCTTGATAAGCAGTGGCAGTTATTTATATGGTAATTCACCAAAGAAACACATTACACATACTTAGAATTCAGTAGAATGGAAATGAGAGCTGCTCTGTGGCTCTGCGTGTGTGTTTACTTGAAATTCACATCATGCTGATATCTTTTCGACTCTCTGGAGGATTAGAGGTAGCATGATAACTCTTGGCAACCTAAATCTGTCATGTGTATCATAAGTCAGATTCCTGCATAAAATGTGTCTTACGTTACTCTGCCGTATGTTGCTTTGGAACAGAGGTGGCCAATGAGTTGTTTATCGCGTTCAGCGATAGCGCGTCCATGCTGGTGACTGCTGCTCAACAGTAACAGCAGTCTGACTAACATGAGCAAATAGTTTTGGGGTTTTTTGTAAGATTTTTAGAACCACAATTTCATGGGACACTTGAAATGAACTTTTGTCCCTGGATTCCTGGTTTCAGGTGTACAGAACAGTAAACCGATGGCTAAATAACTCAGACAATATTTCATAATATTGCTTCTGGTTGCAATTAAAATGAAACTCTGATAGCCAGTGATTTAGAGAACTTCAGTAGTCGAGGTAGTTTTTGTCTAAGTTTGGATAAAAGGTAAAAAAAAAAAAAAAAAAGAGAGAATGAGAGTGAATGAATGGAAGACATACATAAAAGATGAATGAGGGTCGAAATAGATTTGAGAAAGTATTTATTTCACAAAGGCAACTGGAGACAAAAATCGTCCTTATATTGAAGAAAAAAGTGATTGTGGTTTAAGACCTGATAAACGAATGTGGAAAATAAAGGGGTGGGGAGATGGAGAAGGGAAATAAAGATAAGAAATGATAACAGGAGATGCAAAGAAAGGCAATAAAGTCACAGGATAAAGGAAGTGAAATAGAAAAGTGATTAAAAGAGGCACGAAGATGGAAAGTAAAGTGTAATGAAAGACAAAAGGAAACCTTGAACATCTTTTCATGGAGGTTTTAAGATGAACCAACAAAGCAGTGACTTACCTACGTGGTCTAGTGATAGAACTATTTATACATTTTAATTTAACATTCATTCATTCATCGTCACTCACTTGCTCCGGTTTCGGGTCGCGGCCGTGCTGGAGCCGATCGCAGTCGATGATCAGGGTACAACCTGGTACATTCACACTCCCATTCACAACCCACGGGCAATTTAGAGTTTTTGGAGGTGGGAGGAAGCCGGGGTACCTGGAGAGAACCCATGCAGATACAGGGAGACCATGCAAACCACTTCTCCAAAGTGTCTCTGAATAAAAGAAGACAGCTCTTGCTTCTCTTCGTTATTGTTGACATCAGTTGTTTGGGTGCCAAACCTGGTGAATGATTCTCTCCTCTCCTATAGAAACATCTCAGCACTCACGTCACATCACTGCCTTGTTCTGCTGTGCCGTCCTCTGGCTGCCTGACGGATGACAGCAGCTGTGTTTCAAACGTCCATGTGGCCGTTTTCTTTAGATATCACATTCCTGTATTTACTGGAGATTCTGGAAACACACGTGCAGGTAAACCAGAGCATTATTGTATCAAACTATAACTGTAAACTAATGTGTTAACTACTGAATTTCAAATAAACACAGACAAGCGCCGACAGTTCTCTCTGCTTTCTGTGTCAAAGAAAGGGCCACGTCGATAACCTCTGACCCCATCCGTGTAAACGACAGTGCGCACACACAAATCCAATTTATATCTGGTTTGTTGACGCCTGTGAGTGAACCAACGACAAACCGCCAACGTAGTTCAACACACTGATCCAATGTGCTGCTTCGCTGAGACACCAGATGAAAGCAAACTGATTTCATGCTTTTCCACATCCCAAGGTTACGGGCAGAGCGAGCGAACTGAGCCGGGTGCCTTTCTGCCTCCGTTTGTCTGCGTCCAAATGTTACGTTCACTCGCCAGTGACACATTTCACTGCAAGGAAGTGCAAGGAAGTTATTTGTATTCATATTATAATGATATATCCTATTATTATTAATAATGATTATTAAATGATATTACATTATACATTTGACAGAATCTACTGTTGCCAGTTCATTTCCTGAATATCTCTTTTAAGAAGAGATTGGAGGATTGACATGCTCTTACGCTTTGATCTGGTGATTTCACATGGAATTAGGTCGTTAGGAGGAAATTATGAATCATGATTCTGCTCGGCCCTTCACCAGATCGGAGTTTAGTGGGTTATGGGTGTGAGTAGTACACTTCACAAAAAAAGAAAAAGAAAAGTAAAAATTCATCTCCAGCACTGCTGCACTAAATCACAATGCAGATTAAGCGTAATAATAAGTGCAGATGTTCCATATGATGAGGTCGATGAGAAGGTTACCCCAAATCCCCTGTGAACAAGTCTGGTGTGGTTTTAATTTCCCGGCCGTCAGCTGCCAGACGGTGCATCACGTCAACGTTTCTACCCTGTAGTTCATTTTCATGACGTGCATTCACAACCAGTGTGTTCCCAGTTGATTCCAGCAAATAAGGCCAATTATCAATAGTGGTACAGTTCCAGGGTTCTTATTTAATTGCAAATTTGTTTCCTGAATAACACATCAAGGACAAAATACTTTATAGATTTTTGATTTTTTTTTTTTAATCAGTCATATCTGATTGACTCTAAACCCTTCAACACCATTTTTTGAGAAATTCGTGACAAACGGAAAACAAATGAACAAAGAATAAAAGGGTGAAAACAAACAAAATGCAAATACTCACTCCTGTTCTGGATACACAAACACACACACACACTCAGACATACACATTAAACTTTTCTCATATCAGCAATGTCTGTGCTAATGAAATGCTGCTCTAATTGGCAGCTGTGCTGGAGTATAATTATTCTAATAACTCGAGTAGTTCTGATTTGTTACTGTCAGGTGTGATATGAAATGATGTTCCACCCATGGTTATTGGGTTTATTTTCTTTTTATGGTGGCAGTCTTGAAATCCCCCTTGTACATCTGTGAAACATAAATTACTGATGTGCACTGATGACCTTGTGTATGAAGTTTCTAATTTACATTTATTTACAATAAACCACCCATTGCACTCAGACGTTCACGTCCATCCCTACTTTTTTACTTCTTTTTTTTTTCAATTTACAAGGCATATGTCCACTCTCTTGTCTATGATTTTTTATTTACTTAAAAAGTAAAAAAAATAAAAACGGAAACATTGGCCCCTGCATTGGATCCAGCCTGTTTCCACGTGGAAGCAAAGACATCAACACTGTCGTCACCTTCGAGGCCCATCGTAGATCTGAGCTGACGAACGTGTTAGCGTTCAATAGCAACGAGTCTCAGAGAGAAGAAAGTAGCTGTGGACTTTATCTCACAGCTGATAGCTGAACCGCCGATACAAAGTACAGTAGAACCGATACTATCATGCTCTGCTAAAAGAGGCTGTGTACACGTCTCTGGATCCAATAAGAGATAAGAAGTCAAACTTGCAGGGAACCACCGTGTCACTTTATCCAATCAAACACAAGTTAAGATCTTAATAGCGATGCGATTATCTGACCATTTGGCGACGCTTATGTACACGTAAAGAAAAATAAACGCCAGCGACTGAGTGCAATACACGAATAGAGGTGGTTTCATTTTCTTTCAATGGATGTTTTGGACTCACTGAACCATTTGTATTGCCTGACACAGCAGAATAATCAAACGCTGCGTGGTGATTTCCCCCCAAAACATGACCGACCTGTGTCTCTCTTGACCAAATACAGTCAAATAAATAAAATAACACGTTCGAAATCAAATAACACAAACACGTTTACGGTGTTCCTGTGTTTAGCCTGTGATGTTAATTCCAGGCTCCTTTGTGACCTGCTTAACTGGTGGATGCTTGTAGCCCGGAATTCACCATTCATCAGAGTAACATGTGTGCCCTTTTCTCTGGGACCCATCCAATTAATTAGGACAAATTAAACTTTGTAATTTTAATGACTGATTTGTTTGCTTCTTGAGTTCATGTTGAAAGACACAGAGACTGGGAGATTGCGAAGGGAAGACGGATTCTTACCGTAGCCACATCTCCCGTAATGAATCACAGTCCCAAAGCACTAATGAGATGTTTTCACTGGCGTGTTGGAGTGAAACAGGACTCACATCGCTCTTGTTGCCCTCGGCTATTCTAAAAACGAGGCCTTCCTGCGCGCTCCCTTTGATGATTATGTATCTGTCGCAAATTCATCCAAATACGTCTGATAATTACCAGCAGAGTACACTTGATGTGCAGCATATATGTGCAATGTACTTGATTTATTCCATTTATACTGTTGTATTCCTTCTTCCTTTTTATTTTTCTCTGTTTTCTTCATTTGTCTTTATTTGTCATTGATCACGCTCCTCTGATACTGAATGATTGGGAATGTTTCCTGATGGGAACTTGGTGACAGAAACTGAATTGGTCTTTGGGGGAAAATCATGAAACCTTCTTCCTTTGGCCTTATTATTTAGAATAACAGTGTGGAGGTCGTAAATGAATGAATGAAAGAATGAATGAATAAAGATCACCGCTAAAATATTCCCAATGTCTTTCAGAGTGGAGGTTACGGATTTGACAGGCAACAAAAGGACTTTCACATGAAATGAGATAAAGCCTGAAATCCTTCTATTGGAGGAAGTCAAACACTAATACGAACACAAAACAGCTTTACATACTTGTTGTAGGCCCGAGGATGTGGAAAATTGAAAATTACCAGTTCCGAGCTCGGAACCTCGTGAAACAACTTCCTCTACTTGTCTGCCTCTTCCCGTGTGACGCTGAGCTTCCTGCCATGTCACAGAGCACTGAGAGCTGGTGGATTGTTTCATATGTCGGACATCTTTTTTTATTGACACATGGAACCACGCATTATAAAGTTATGAATGACAGTTTTAGTTTTCTTGGGTGGTGACCTGAAACACAAGTCTCTATTAAATTCTATATTTAAAAATAGGGGCTGCAGATGATTCACATGAGCTTGAAGGGTCTCATCTGATTGGTCCTTTAAGGAGTGTGAGATAAACAATGACGTTCGTGGATCGTTTATGACTAAGAAAGAAGACACTGTTTATCAGGGGCAATTGAGCAGATTACAGTAGAAAATGTCAACGAACAAAACAAAACAAAAAGCAACTGTGACTTTGTCTGATTATTGCCAGTTTACACATTTTTCATGTTTAAACCATAGGTGCTAATGAGCAGACAAACAAACTAATGTAATGTTTCATCTTGCTTCTGTTCGAGCGTGTGTTCAGACCTGGGTGTGAATCAGCACCGCTCCACGTACCTTCACATCCCATCTGGAGGAGAGAGAGAACGGCTACAGGCAGCAAACACCTCTCCTCATAAGCAGAAAGCGTGACAAAGGGTTATTTCTTGCTTTTATCAGGTTACTAAATGGGTCCATCATAAATATGATAAGAAATATGATCCACACTCACAGAAAGACAAATAAAGACAAATTACAAAGTTGGGGAATTCAGATTTACTTTCCACATGAACTCTGCCTGAAGTTGAAAACTGAAACCTTAATTCTCCTCTGTCTTCTGCGTTGCAGGATGTTTTTGTTACTAATCCACGAAGCAGCTGCAGAGAATTTCCATTTAAATAAGCAGCTGTGTGCCGCTGCAAAGATCTTCGGCTAACGAAGCCACAGCTACATTATTTATTAAACAAATACAATCAGTCTCAAGAAAACATGTTTTTGTACTTCTGTTTCTCCGGTACATACTCAGGTCGTTTGTGTTAACGGTCCATGAGTCACATGTAAGGTGATGGTCACATGTCCTGTGTATTTATTATCGATGCGGTTGTAAAAGCTGATTGGGGGCGGATGGATGCAAATCCTCCTTTTGGAAAACATACTGTGGATTACTTCTGCATCATCTAATTGACATTCTTCCCAGTCTCTGGCCAAGAATCAATGTTGTTCATTTCTTCATATTTTTGTCATAAACAGTGACAGACACACAAAACACAAAGCAATGTCTGGAATGCGGCATTGTGCGTCTTATTCCATATGTCTTTTAAAACAGGCGTCCGTTTGACAACGTCATAAAATAAAGATGTCAGGTTACGTCAGCGCAGCAGCATCTCTGATATTTCAGACTGCGCTCTACAAGTTGAAATCTTAGTGCATTAAAAAATGAAGGGAGGAAAACTATTTTCTGCCTTCCACATTTGGAAGGTGTCAGACTTTCTTACCAGACTCATCAGCTGGAGGATAAAGATGTGTGTTTCTGCAAACGGGAGTGACTGTGGCAATAACCTTTCACAGCAGCTTGTCGTCCCAGGACACAAGACAGATGGGTATCGGCTAAATCTGCCTTTCAGCCTGAAAATATCTCTCCTCTCAATGCGTCAGAAGTATTTTACCCCGCAGATGGTCAGTTGTGCACAAAATAACCACAGACATCTTCAATGAGTCTGAGTCGCTCTCATGTTGTTTATCAAATAAGTTAAGTTAGGGAAGAAAGTCCGCGATGACAGATAAGGAGCCATGGATTGTCACAAAGCTGCTACCTGTGGTGCATTTCAATTGCAGGAGACGTCTGAGTCGATAGTCGCAGAGACGGGAATTTCCGGGTGAAAACCAACTTTTTGTGCATGAAATCTGTCTTCAGTCCAGCCGCTCTAGTCAAAGTCTAGTCTAGTTCAAACAGAATTATCCGAGCAGCAGTTGCGTTTGTAGCGTGACACGCGACAGCTGTTGGCGTCGTGCTTTTTTTTTTCGTTCTCCTTGGCGAATAACGTCACAGGAAAAGAAACGGAAGGCAACTTTAACAACAGACCGTGGTGTTGTTGTCCACTGTCCACTGCTGTTCTACTGCGTCACCAACACACACATACTGACGTACTTGTTACCACAGCAACCCCTGCAGACAGGCGATGTGTGGACACAACAAATCGGATCCGATGGCCTGAAAATGATGATGTAGATTAGAGCAACCAATCAGGTTTGTCTGCAGTGTGAACTCGGGATGCCTGGTGCGGTTATTGTCAAGGAGATAATCGCGATTATCACGATTATTTAATATGGAGGTAAACGAAGATAATATCAGGATTTTTTTTTATTTACATTTTTTTATATGAAACATATAGGCTCATATTAGCTCAGGCTCCGCAAATATATGTTTTTTGACAAAATAATACAACTCAAATATTGTTTGTGGGAATGAGCAGCTCTGACCCCCACCTTGGCCGCTCTGCGTGTGCGTGTGTGTGTGTGGTGCCAATCATTGATCCGTTACCTTGATCTCGGCTGGATGTTTTCCTGAAGACGTAACTGACTTTCACAATCATTAATCGACAATTACGATAATCGCAGCATCTGAAGTGTGAACGAGGCCGTTAGAAGCAACGGTCACCAGAACAGAACGAGTGAGCACGTTGAAACATCCAAAAAAAACAAACCAAACAAACAACAAATAGTTTATTGTGAGCTGAGCAGGCTGGTGAGATGATCAGTTCGTCATCGTCCCAGGAGAAGATCTCCTGCTGTTTGAGTCACAAACCCACATTCATTCATTCATTCATTCATTCATTCATTCATTCATTCATTCATTCATTCATTCATTCATTCATTCATTCATTCATCATTCATGTCACACAATCCCATGTATTTATTATGACATTTGAGAATGTAACTTGGCCAGTGACAGGAGATAATCACATGCATATGTACAACGACATCACCGGTATGAGAGCGTGAAACTCCTGT
>CAAKHB010002070.1:0-31629 GCA_901007665.1 Aeoliscus strigatus | reverse complement strand
CAACTCCTTTTCCCCTTCCTTTGTATCTAACCTCTCATACAACTCCTCATATGCCTTATGTTTGGCCTTGGCCACTTCCCTCTTCACTTCCCTTGCCCTCTCTTTGTACTCTAGCCTGTTCTCTTCTGTTCTCTCACTGTCCCATCTCTTCTTTGCTAATTTCTTTCTCTGTACACTCTCCTGAACCTCAACATTCCACCACCAGGTTTCCTTGTCCTCCTTTCTCTGTCCTGAGGCCACACCTAGCACCTTCCTACCTGACTCCCTAATCACTGTTGCCGTAGCGTCCCAATCATCTGGGAATTCCTCAACACGGCCCAGCACTGCCCTAACCTCCTTCCTGAATTCTTCACAACATTCCTCTTTCTTCAATTTCCACCATTTGATTTTCTTCTCTGTCTTCACCCTCTTCCTTTTCCTCACCTCCATCACCATCTTACACACTACCATCCTATGCTGTTTGGCTACACTCTCTCCTGGCACCACCTTACAGTCGCTAACCTCCCTCAGAAGACCTCTTCTACATAGAATATAATATATCTGTGTAGACCTGCCTCCACTCTTGTAAGTTATCAAGTGTTCTTCTCTCTTTTGGAAATAGGTGTTTACCACTGCCATTTCCATTCTCTTGGCAAAGTCTACCACTGCCTGTCCTTCCAAGTTCCTATCCCTAAGGCCAAATTCACGTTATTATTCAATGCAAAAAAAAGTTTATGATGTGATTAAGACATATGAGTCCTCACCATTAATTAAGAGTTGGCTGATCATTGTTATTACATAATTTCATCCTTATTATCATTTCATCCTGCATCTAATCTAAACAGGATCGGATTTTCTCAATCTACACTAACACAAAGACACAAACGAGCCAAACGGTTGTGTTCTGATCCTGAAAGCAGGGTAGACCGGATCAGTAAATGAAGTCTGGAAGGTATGAAGGTGGGTGAGTGTGTCTTCAGTCACACTGAAGAAGGACAGAGTGCCAGCAGCCCAATCCAGGTAGACTCCAATTCTGTTAGAGGATGGAAGTATGATGGAAACTCTTTTGTCACTATGTCGGCTTGAGAAACCGTCTTCAGAGCATTGCACACTCCAGGACTGATTGTTCATTCCCAGAGAGCAGTCATCCCTTTCCCCTCTCCTTCTGATTCCTCTGTAAGCCGCTGCGACATAAACATGCCCTTCCCATATAACCTCCCAGTAACAACGCCCTGTCAGACCCTCTGTGCACATCACCTGCTTCCAGTAGTCAAACCTGTCAGGATGATCTGGATAGGGCTGCTTCTCTGTCACCATAGTGACTTTTCTGTTGTTGTCAGACAGTTGAAGTTTTCTGTGAGCTGTGTTTGGATCCAATGTAGGTTTGCAGGCATCTGGAATCAAAGAGACAACAAGATATAACACGGCAAAAGTTTCTCATTCAAAGATTTTTGGGTAAAAGTCAAATGCTTACACTTATTCAGACCCAATGTCATCGTCTGAGGTCCACAATGATCCAACCTGATGGAAGAAAAAAATCTTAGCTCTTTAACATCGTCCACTGTGTGTGATCAATTTGCCAGTGATCAGACTGCAGACAGCTGCATCCTCAGCTCAAGATTGATCTGCTTCCTAAAGTCTGTTTTGAGAATTTGTATAATAACAAAGTGATGTCACTACAAGGATTAATTTTGTGGCTGCTTTAGTTTATCAAGTTACATGAAGACTACAAAGCCAATGTGGAAATATGTATGATCATATAGAAACAATAAGCTGTATTACTGTACATTTGGGTTGACGTGAAGGGTTGTAATCTACACACCACTACTGTCATGTCACAAGATCCTGCACTGCTCCTTTCAGGTTATAACCGACCTACATTTTACCTAAGAAACCTATAGCTCCTCGGAATGATCAGAGCATGAGACACCTACTGTTGAACAACCCCCACACATACAAAAATGAACATTAACAGTATGTGTCCATACTTGAGTGTGTCCAGTCTCCGTTGTAGATTCTTCAATTGTTTCCAAAGAGTCCCTGCTGAGTCTCCTGGGTGATTGTAACTCAGGTCCAGCTCCCTCAGTTGAGCGGGGTTGGAGATCAGTGCTTTGACCAGAGAATCACATCCTGTGCCACTGATCAGACAGCCAGACAGCCTACACACAAATATATATTGTTTCACAGATTTACCCTCCAAATTATTTACATACACATCTTTATTGTAGTAGCAACCCCATTCAGCAGGTGTCTTTATGACTCCCTGCACACCTGCCCATCAGCAATTGGTCCCTCAATATGTAAATATGTATCGGTGCTCCCGCCTTGTAGGGCTAAAGCTAGCAATTATTTCAACATTGATCGATTAATCTGTAAATCTATTGTTCCCTGTTAAAAGGTTTATTTCCTTGCCCTACTGTCCGATCTTGGATTTGAGTGAAAAAGTTACACTCACTCAAACCTCACCTGGGTCAACTAGGTTAACACCAGGTTTTCGGGTGATGGGAAACCACGGCAACCAGACTAGAAGTAGGCCACTATAACACAAATATTCATTAAATTTCCTGCCGAGAATGTGAGCACAACTCCCTGTGCAGCCATAGTACATGTACGCCCCCTGCAGGTCCACCAAAACCACACAGACTGTATGGGAAAACTTGCACTGATCCTCCAGAATCCCTTCAAGGGTCCAGAGCTAGTCCACAGCGTTCCTCCTGAATCAAAGGTTCAATAACTGGAGGGGCAGGGCCTCCATTCCATTCCAGCCCCCAGGCATAGTCGTTTCCTGGGCACTGTGATCCCCTGTGCGTGGAGCACACACTTTCCATTCTTAAAATCATGAAGCGCTCAGGTTTTATAAATCAGCCTTCGCAAGAAGATGTCTGGAAAAAACACAAAAGAACACACACAAAGTCTTACCAAAGTGTTTCCAGCTTACAGTTCGGACTCTTTAGTCCATCACTGAGCAGTTTCACTCCTGAATCCCCCAAGTCGTTGTTACTTAAGTCCAGCTCTCTCAGACCAGAGGATGCACAGCTGAGAACAGATTTCAGGCCTTCACAGCTTCTCTCCGACAGATTGCAGCAACTCATCCTAGACGAGATTTAGCAAATAAATGGATATGATTTTTCAATCTTGATTTTGCTTTTTACACTATTCAGCATATGATGTCACCTACAGAGCCCTTTTGGAAGCTTTCACAACTGGCAGCAGTCTCAGAAGTGTCTCATCTGAACCGGAGTATTTCTTCAAGTCAAAGACTTCCAACTCTTCTTCTGATGAGAGTAAAATGAAGACCAGAGCTGACCACTGAGCAGGAGAGAGCTGATCTGTGGAACGACCACCTCTCAACCACTGTTGGATCTCCTCCACCAGAGAGTGATCGTTCAGTTCATTTAAGCAGTGGAACAAATTGATGCTCTTCTCTGGATTGGAAATCTCACTGATCTTCTGCTTGACGTACTTCACTGTCTCACTGGTCAGTAAACTCATTCCTTTCTGTGTCAACAGACCTTGTAGGGGAATCTGATTGTCTGACAGTGAAAGGCCAAGGAGAAAACGTAGGAACAGGTCCAGGTGCCCATTTGGACTCTGTAAGGCCTTGTCTATAGCTGTCTGGTAGAAGAGTTGAAATTGGTTTCCAAACAGTCTGGACCACAGGGAATCTGATTGTGTGTCTGCGAGCAGATTGACAGAAGACTGGACGAATGTCAGATGGACATAGAGAGCTGCCAGAAACTCCTGAACGCTCAGATGGACAAAGCAGAACACCCTGTCCTGATAGAGTCCTCTCTCTTCTTTGAAGATCTCTGTGAACACACCTGAGTACACAGAGGCTGCTTTGATATCAATGCTACAATCAGTCAGGTCTGATTCGTAGAAGATCAGGTTGCCTTTCTGCAGCTGCTCATAAGCCAGTTTTCCCAGAGCCACAATCATCTCCCGGCTTTCTGGATTCCAGAGTGGATCTGTCCCTACTCCTCCATCGTACTTGACATTCTTCTGTTTGGATTGAACCACCAGGAAGTGAATAAACATCTCAGTCAGGGTATTAGGTGTCTTCTGTCCCTTTGAGGTTTTCAACACTTCCTCCAGAACCGTGGCAGTGATCCAGCAGAAAACTGGGATGTGGCACATGATGTGGAGGCTTCGTGAGCTCTTGATGTGTGAGATGATTCTGCTGGCCTGCTCCTCATCTCTGAATCTCTTCTTGAAATACTCCTCCTTCTGGGGATCAGTGAACCCCCTGACCTCTGTCACCATGTCAACACACTCTGGAGGGATCTGATTGGCTGCTGCCGGTCGTGTGGTTATCCAGAGGCGTGCAGAGGGAAGCAGATTCCCTTTGATGAGGTTTGTCAGCAAAACATCTACTGTGGTGATCTCTGTAGCATCAGTCAGGACGACATTGTTGTGGAAGTCCAAAGGAAGTCGACACTCATCCAGACCGTCAAAGATGAACACAACACAATACTCTTCAAGCATACGGAATCCTGCTTCCCTGGTTTCAGGGAAGAAGCGATGGACAAGTTCCAACAGACTGCACTTTTTATGTTTGAGCACATTCAGTTCTCTGAAGGTAAATGGAAACAACAACTGTATGTCCTGGTTGGCTTTGTTCTCTGTCCAGTCCAGTGTGAACTTTTGAGTTAGGACTGTTTTCCCAATGCCAGCCACTCCTTTTGTCAGCACTGTTCTGATTGGTTCATCTCTTGCAGTTTTAAAGATGTCTTCACATCTGATTATCTTGACTGGGATATCTGCTCCTCTGGATGCAATTTCAATTTGTCTGACCTCATGTTCCTCATTGACTTCAGAAAATGCTCCTTCTGTGACAACAAGCTCTGTGTAGATCTGATTCAAAAGGGTTGGCTTTCCTGATTTAGGAATCCCTTCAAACAAACACTGGAACCTTTTCTGCAGGTCTGTCTTCAGTTTACGTTGGCATAAAACAGCAAAGTATTCTGGAAGAAAAACGACAATCACATGAGAATGTGCAGGTCTACCTAAACGCTTCATCGAGCAACAGGGATGGATGGATGGATGGATGGATGGATGGATGGATGGATGGATGGATGGATGGATGGATGGATGGATGGATGGATGGATGGATGGATGGATGGATGGATGGATGGATGGATGGATGGATGGATATGTGATGTGATAACATGTTCTCAGTCTTACCATTTTGCAGATCATCAGCTAGCTTCTCCTGCTTCATGCTCCTCATGAAATGCAATGTAATATTAATAAATGCTTCTCTGCTCTTCACCCTCTCTTCTTCATCTTCACCATCAACCTTCTCTTCATCCTGGCTCTCAAGAAAATCTTCGGAATGTGAACTCATGACTCTCTTCAACCTCTTGAGTTCATCACTCACAAAAGCAACTATGTCTTTTTCAAGGGCCTGGAATGAAACAAAATGTTAACTTTATCACACGTCACACCATCTGTCCCACAGTAAAACACTATCCTTAAGGAACTATTTCCCTTTCAGCAGTTGTATTGGCTAAGGCTCCAAACCAAAGAGCATTTTCCTGGATATTGTAAGTTTAGCTGAAACAGTTATAAGGTGGTCAGAATAAGGAAGGAATGAAGCTCACATTAAACAATGTGGCAGAAACACAAAATCTTTGAGTAATGAAAAGATACTCCATCCAAGCAGCAACTTCTTCTCTACTGTTGAGCTCCGTACAATAATCTGCTGCCTGATGAAAAGGCAGGGGAAAGTTCCAGTGTCGGTCAGATCTGAACATGACTCCTCATTTTCGTGGTTGAAATTACACATTTCCAATATGCATCCATCACTGGACAAAATAAGGACGGAAATTCCAGCCAAAAGCATGATGCCTTGAAACTACAAACAAATAAAATGGTATGTGCCTTATAAACTGAATGTTTTACCTGCTGTTACCCACCAGTGCGTCTCAAATCATTCAAGTACCTGGGAGGTTCTTAACTAAGAGCTACCTGAAACAGCTCCTGGCCATTTAGTCCACTCTATGACTGGTGTCCACCAGCTGATAGTCAGTCAGCAGAAGTAAACTATTCAAGGCCTGGAAAGGCACACAGGAATCTGAACTAGGTGATTAAGTGTTTAGGTGAATAGCTTAGAGAAGCCACACAGCTGACTTTGTGAAACAGTATCACAGGGGAATAGTAGCCACAATGACTACTTGAAAAATAGAATTTTTTGTTTTCAGTGTGCTAAATATGTAAGAGTGTGTGTATGTGAAATATGTGAAAGCTTTACAGTTATGATAGAGTAGAACTTTGCAGTTGTTGCTGTACAGTTACACACCGTAAATATGGTGTCCAGCTCTGAGTGATGAGCAGCAGAAACCACTGATGTCTCCTCTGGAACTCTGTGGAGAAATAATATGTATGTATGTCACAGTCAGTCAATGCACAGTTTGTTAAGGATAAAGTTTACTCCAGCTGTAATGCAATACAGGTGAAACCAAATAGTTGGTAAAAAATGAAGAAGCACTCTTCCAGTTCTGACAGCACTATTTGACTATGATGTCACTGGTTAGATTTTTTGATATGTATGTAGCAGTTAACACCCTGCCTGACACTGAGCTGTTGTCAGGTGTGTAGGAACAGGGTGACAACTAAAACATGTAGGACTGGTGTGCACCAAGGACCAGCAGAGTTGGGAACCACTGCACTGGTTTGCTTGCTGTGTATACTGGCATAAGATGTGTCTGTGTGTTAAGATATTTGTGTGAGGTGCAGGGGTGCCAAAACTGGTCTTGTAGATTTTAGATGTCACCTGCTCCTACATACTTGATTCAAATCAGCGGCTCATTGTCAGGTCT
Organism: Aeoliscus strigatus; assembly: GCA_901007665.1. NCBI lineage: Eukaryota > Metazoa > Chordata > Actinopteri > Syngnathiformes > Centriscidae > Aeoliscus > Aeoliscus strigatus. Next base: position 24,829 of record CAAKHB010002070.1, on the reverse strand, counting down.
CTGCAGAACTTTACAGAGACTGATTCAGGTGATCAGGTGTGTAGGAGCAGGGTGACATGGAAAACCTGCAGGATGAGAACTGGTTTGGGCACCGTTGATATGGAGACAGCAAGTTTTTCTTTTTTTCTTTCTTACTTTCTCTCTATCTCTCTCTGGTAACAGTGACATGGTCATGATGCACCACTGACTTTCGACCATGTTATTTCCAGTCAGAAACGTAAAGTTTGGAGCGCAAAGTCTGTGAAACCAAAATAGCAATGCCCTGTGACTGTGTGCCAACACTTCTTTGTAGACCAACAAGCCCAAGCCAGTGCAAGTGTAGTTGTTAGTTAGATCATCTGAGTCTGGAAATGACATCTGCACTGCCATGGAACTAGGAAAGACCCTTGCGTTCTCTGTTTGGTGCCGTGCGTCATCGATCTACATAGAAGCCAGTATCTCCAAAAAGACACTGCAAACATTTTGCTGGACAGGTGTGTCAACTTATTTTGAGAGAAATGAGACCCCAATCCATAGCCTCTGATGAGAAATGAAGGTTTACCCTCCAGTCTTCTTTCTTGAAGATTCCTGTGCTTTAAAAGTTACAGGGCTGTCCATGGAGTTCTTGCTCATCAACGATTGAAAGCTGGAGATAGTTGAGATTCTTTGCAGCTTGGTCCTGATGGAACACAATATGAAAAGTCTACCGATACTTTTACGAGCTGAAATGGTTAAAATCCAAACAGCAGATGGCAACAATAAGATACTGGTGTCATGACAGATGACATATTAGTTCATTTTTTGACTGATGATCGTGCGCTCACTCCTTCGGGTGCTCACAGACTCCGGCATACTGTGAGCAGAGCGGACGCAACGCAGAATGTCTCTTCTCTGAAAAGAACTGAAAGGTTTACCCTGAAGCCTCGTTTGTTGAAGATTCTTGTGCTTTAAAAGTTACAGGGCTGTCCATGGAGTGCTTGCTCATCAAAGATTCACAGCTGGAGATAGATGAGATTCTTCTCCGCTGGGTCCTGATGAAATCAGAAGATTAAAAATCTATCAATACAAAACTAGTGGCTGAAATAATTGAATCCAAACAGCAGATGGCAGTAAACCGACTGAATCTTTGTCCAGTATCCTTGAAAAGACTGTGTCTTCACAAGGACAGTTACAGAAACAGATTCTGACCTTTGAGCTCCCTGGCTCTCATCTTCAACTGTAACAGTCATGTTGGAGGAAGGCAATCCCCAACCTCCCTCTTCAGGCTGACTCATGTTAGAACGTCTGCCTTAAAAAAACAAAACAAAACACAATGAGTTAGTTAGCTGCATGTACAGGAGCGCCTGAAAAAGAAAATCATGGTAACTTTTTTTCCCTCAGTAATTAAATTCAAACAGTGAAACTTTCATGTATTTTCGATTGTTTCAACTGTAATACTCAAAAATGCAGTATATCAAAGTTGAGAGTCATTGTATATAACAAAATAATGAATAAATAAATAATAACAAACCTGGCACAAAATATTGTAATATTATGAGATATTGTTTTTGAGCAGCAAGCTTCAATTATCAAAATTGAAACAAAACTTTTACTAAACTCTCCACAATATTCTACTCTGTACAGATGCACCTTTATATTCACCTGTACATGTATGAGACAATCGGTGGACATCGTGATGTGACATATAGTGAACATGGAGGAAGGAGGCTTGTCAGCAGCTTTTACAACTGTGTAAAAGTGTCGCGTTGTTGTGAAGAGTTGTATTTGACTCGATTCAAATCACACACGACACCGAAAGGAAAAACCCTGCCGCAGATTTCGCCGCAGATTTCGCCGCAGCACCCATAGAGGGCTGAGAAAGTAAGCGACTCTTTTCGTATGGACATTAGTCTTATTTTTCGTCGAGCTGTAAATGCTGAAAAAAAATGTGTCATGTCGCTGTTCCCCACCTCCGTCGTGTTTTTCAACTGCGCTCCACTTCCCTGTTCAGCTGCGTCACAACAGTGACTATGTGCTGTTAGTCATCTTCTACTATGGACACCGATCCCTTTCTTTTTGTTTTAAAAGCAACATAAATGACAGTATAACAAAGGCAAACAAATATAGAAATTACCTTGTCTTCTCGTGTCCGTCGTGTAGAACGCAGGTGCAAGTCTCTTATTGGTGAAAGTGAAAGGAGACGGACGGGGGCAGCAACTACTGTATAAACCGCTTTGGTTATGTAGAGTTGATGTACTAGCGGTAGTAGTGAGTAATGGTGGAAGTGATTCAACAAGTCAACAAGAGAGAAGTCTACAATTATTTTGAAGAATACCATTGCCAGAGTACCAACAGACACACACAACAAACGGCATCAGTGGAGGGAATAGTCAGTATTTGTGTTTATTAGTATTACATTTCTTCCATTATAGAAGTGATAAAAATGCCCTGCTCTCAAGTCGTCAACAGGTGCTAGTGGTTCATTTATAATCTCTGTGTTAACCTGGAATGTGATGAATACTGTTAAGTCTGAAGACTTTCAGACTTTGGACCTCGCCTTCCGCAGAGCTGTTATACGATATGTTGATGAACAAAGACATATGCGTAGATCGTAAGACTGCAAATGTGCCATCCGATCCTCTTCATAAGCTCATGGTCACCTGGATAAACTGGACAGAAATAAATACTGTCAGTATAATTAACACAATACAGACACAAATGGAATAAAATAAACCAAGTAGCACAATATAAACTGCATGTTAAAATCAAATCATTGTTCTTTCACCATGAGCTCAAAGTGTTTCGGCAGTGAGTTGAACACTGCTTCCTTATACACATTAGTTCAGATAAGATGTCTCTCCTGTGCGGTTCGTTCACATCTGATAAAACGTACATGACATAAATAAGTTCTGTGAACTTACATCATCATAATTAAAGTTGGCGTTGCCTGTTTGGGAAGTGTCTCTCCGTCGGAACTGATCTAATAACACACACACACACACACACACACACAGAAGCAGTCAGTTGAATTCGCAGTTCAACAGCTTTTCTTGCTTAGTGTGTCTGCTGTTGTCCATGTGCCAGCAGAAATAACCAACGGTCAGGTGTCAGCACACTCACCAGTGAGCGCGCGCAGTCTAACGCAGCAGCTCACAAAATCATCGAAGGCAATTCTTCCACTTGAGCTGTAGCGCTTCATCATGCAGTTCATAGCCTGTGGGCTCAGGTTGTAGCCTGCACAGAAACAAATAATTACACATTCATCACAGCTTCAGAGCAACTTCCAGCCAAGAAAAAATATGTTTAACAAGTTTATGTTGGGATGCTACATGGGGCCAACTCATTTATTCTGAACTATTTTTATTTTAGAAGACTTATTTTAAAAGACAATGTAGAAAATGAAGAGATTCTGTATTTTGGTCTTTGGTCAGGTTTTAGAACCAGGAGTTAACCTGTTTGAAAGTGTATGTGTACCTCTGCAGTAAAGTCTGCTGCAGTTCACCTGTTCTCTAAATTGGAAAATAATCAATGAAATGAAAAATGAAGTCATTAGGAACAAGTCAAAAGGACTTATGGCTTGCTTAGGTAAACTTGGCCTATTAGGTTCAGTGTGTAGAACTCTTCTAACCATGAGGATGTATTCACTTCTCTTTTACAGTTTGTGGTTAGTTTGCATGTACCAATTGAGGTGATGGCCTGGTGCATCTCATGACCCTCCATCGTGCCACTGCGGTCACGGTCGAAGGACATAAAGATGTTTTTCCAGCCATTCAGAGCCTGCCACAGGTCCTTGAACTCATTAAAGCCCATGGTGCAGGACATGTCTCGCTGAGACAACAGTCAAGGATCGTCCACGCAAGACATCCAGGCTCACGGACTGACCTGTTTCTAGATGACATGCTGAAGCTACTTCTGATAAATTAAGCGTCATAGTACTGTATTGTCAGGTAGCAGAGAGACAGAGGAAGTAACACAGGACATCATGACTGTATGTATACACCGGACATTTCACAAAGTTTTATTACCAAATGAATACAAGAATACTTTGCTTTCATAGTGCTGTAACTAAACTCTGCATAGTGATGTCTGACGACAGGAAGGATACATCCAGCATGTTGATCATTAGTCTGCAAGTGTCCAGGCTGAAGGCTGCAAAAGGCAAACAAGTTACTGCAATGTGATGTCTGTTTTGTGTCTGTTTCATTCAGATGGAACATCTCCCTATTTTATAGTAATGTGTTCATCGGACAAACATAGTGAGGGAGTTCACATGTCAGGAGTGGGGTGAAATGGTTGATGAGTGAGGCACCAGTAGTAGTGTGAACACTGAACAGATCTGTCTTTAACTGCTACCATCATAGCCCCATTCAAGATAAGCCATGGATGGATGGTTACAAAGAGTTGAAAGAAAGTTTACTAAGCACAAAAATACGGAATCTCTGAATGAAGTTTAACTTTCATCACTAAATTTACTTGAGTCACAATTGTGAACGTGACCTGTCACATGTATTTCAGTCAACTTCTTGAACTGGTAACGGACATTTCAGATGACGACTGACAGTTAGGAAAAGGCAGGAAGGAAAAGGTTAAACAAGAGTATGACAAAACATGAAACAGTTACTCAAGGTCTTTTTACTGGTATTTGAGCACATGAAAGTATTTATATTCTACCATGTTCATTCTGTGCAGTGTGATGATATTTAAATTAATAAAAAATGAAAATGTGATGCTCCTACGCTGGTATGAGCCAGAGATGCCTGACTGTGTGAGGCAGCGCTGCAGCTCGTCTGCAGAGATCTGTCCATCCTGTCAGAGGTTAAAAACACAGAGATGTCAATTCTCCGATGTGCAGCTGTATAACTAGGGTTGTGATACTGAGGTGAAACATGTTACCTGCCCAGCAACAGCTGAAAAATAACCATACAGAGGATCCTGCTGCAGAGAAAACAACAGAGATTCAGTTCATTTCCTCATATGAGTACTGAGGGTTTTCTTGATGTTTTTTTCTCCTGCAACAATAATAAATGTTGACAAAAGGGATAATAACAAATCTTTATAAAGACTCAGTAACAGTTACAAATGTTTTATGCTGACCACTTGAAAGCTGTAATGCAGTGTTTTATTTGAATGGTGCATAGAATTCCACAGCATGGACAATCAGGAAAATGGAAATTAAAAATGACTAATGTAAAAAGAGGTTGCCCAGAGAGCATACACCTCCACCAAGATTTTGACAAATTCACTTATGAAAACAAGTCCATGACATACAATAGGTAACTATCAGCACAGTGCTATCTGGCTCCATCTGTCGGCCACCAAGGGTTATAATTTTAATTAAGCGTAAAATAAGTCAAGAGAACACACTGAAAACTCCTTGCTGGAGGTCAAACAAAAAGAACCTGCCTCATGGCACCAGATGAAGATATAAGTCACCCACTAGTACCAACTTTAGGAGAAGTACGAGCACACGTGTATACGTGTGTCAGAGACGAGTCTTGTGTGTATACACTGGAATCAGATACTATTCATAAATGGCTCCTTCCTATGGTATCAGCTGAAAGCCGGACACAGTCCACCAGGGCGCGGCTCCACTGAGCACCGAAGAATGGGAAAGGCTGACCTGACCGCCTGATAAAAAGCTTCTCGGGTCTGAGGCGAGGAAACGCCACCCTTCCCTTCCTCCCCTCCCCTCCCCTAACCTGATGTAGTTCCACCATTACCACTGACACCGTGTCAGTGGAACATGTTACCATAGCAAGACAGGACTACAATCCTGCCGATGAGCTGTGAAGTCCACAAAGAAACGTACTATTACATTTCCAGTGACTGATGTCTATACTTATAAAGAAATAGAATCGTATTCGGAGGGAATGAAAGAAAACGTTAAGTACAATATCCGCCTTTTATCAAATGATACAAGAGCAATTTGGAGTAGTTACAGAATCCTCGTTTCTGCCATCAACTCCAGTTTCCAGTTTGGATTATTCTTCCCTCCCCACTTCCAGGCGATGTTCGGAGCACATTTGTGAGCGTTCAGCAGGCTCTTACCGCTCCAGGGACTCCACCGTGAGGAGCAGCGCCGTATCCCGCGTACGCCATTCCCTATCTGTCGGGTTTGAACTAAAATTCCTTTCCTGCGTGGGATTACTAATTCTTTTCTGAGGGTGCTTCGCTCACGCAGTAACAGATACAATTAAGTTAGTTTGAGATCCGTAGCATCCGCTTCAGCATACGACAAGGCGACGTCCAGTGACGAACTGAGGACGAACTTCAGTGTCCGATCGAGGGCGTGTCGGCGGATGTGCAGGCATTGAGTAAAGTTACGACATTCTGTTTCATGTACGTCCATATAGCACATGTTATAATTCAACTCGAACGTACAGTTCTATTGAAAGAAACAAATAAACGGTGTAAACACTGAGCAGCAAACAGTTTAACAACTACGATAGCTTCCATTTGTTCATTTAATATCCGAAACAGCCACCATGCTGCAATCTGATTGGCGGTGAGTGGTCACATGACCTGACCTGACCGTACACAGTCGTCATCAAATGGCGTCGGACAAAGCCGTGGATCATCGGTTTGAGGAGACCAAATACTTCGTGGAGTGGGATTTATAACTCTCCTAATGGCGGACTCATTAAAAACAGAAACTCTACAGGATCGTCTGGATAGTCTGCAGGAGCTGACAGACTTTACAGAAAAATGCAAACAACAGTTACAAGATATATATGAAACGCTGGGATGGTCCCCGGACTTCGTCTCCAACCAGGTAAAATAAAACGGTGTATCAAGTCCGTTTATCTCAATATGTCAAGTTAGACTTGGTTATTCTTGGCATTCACGTTGTTAGCACATTTATGTTACTGTTTCACAGTTCATTTAGTCACCATTTAACGTGGTTTTAACCTATTGTGTGATTGTAAATATAGAATTAAACATTTTATCTGAACCTCACTGTGCCTTCCCATTTTTTTTACTTCCTGCTTTACTTTCCCTTTTTACTTCCTTCCAAAACCTTTTTTTTTAACAAATTAATTATCAACACTTATCTGTTGATTCTTGTCTCTGAAGAGTCACTGTTATTTATTGTTTAAATCTCGTTTTATGGTTTATTTAGGAGCCGTTGGAGCAGTGTCCCTTTGACCGTCACCACCGAGTGCCAGTCAGGAACATGGAGAAACACAAGGCTTCCTGCCGCCTAAATAACATGGGCTATTCAGCCGAAGAGCAGGTAACACTCATATGGTAGCTCTATGTACAAAAACATTTACTTATACTTGTGCATGTAATTCTATCTCTATATCTCATCATCATTCATCATTCACTTCATCATTCAGTTTAAATTCACTTGTCTGAATTAGTTTATAAAACATTTGAATGTGTCTGTTTTGCACAGGCACAGATGTATGACCCCTCTGTATGTTACAAGAACAGCAGTGTCAGAAGCTTTACAATGGGTGAGTCAGTAACTTCTAACTTGTCCAGTACATCCCAGTTGCTCTTCATAATCCTAAAGTCGGATGATGTACAGCAAATGTTCATGACCCTGGAGATTTTGTAGTAGTAGAAGATGATTGCAATGTTGAGAGATGCATGATAATAAAAGAACAATAACTGCACTAAGCAAATGTTCCATCTACCTACCTCCAGAACTCCCATCACTCTAGTTGTCATTAACTGTGGGGAAATATGCTTTTTAGCATGAACACTTGTTTCCTGAAAGTGATTTCAGTCAAGTGTCATTTAAGACGATATTGCTGTCTGATTCAGTTCTGCCTGGAAAAAATTTGGTGCATTTCCAGTCATCATCATCCTCTCATTTCCTTCCCGCAGACAAATCAACGCAGCACCGTGCGATCCTTCAAGCCAGATCTGCAGCTCCACTGATGAAGATGGAAGGAGCCTACTGGCAGGGTAAATGCTTTCCAGACCAGGTTTCATACACACACAGACCACTAGAGGTCATTAGAGCATCCCGTAAATCTTCCTCTTCCAAAAACAATAAACGGTGTTAATTCTTCACTGATTTTTCATATGAGATCAATAATTCTGTCTCTGTGTAATCAGTGTGTTGTGTTGTTCTGTTTGCAGCGACTGGGGTGAGTATTAGAGAGGAGCTCGGCTCAGTAAAGTTCTGCTGCTCTGGCTCAGGCTTGCCTGATTATGTGCAGTATCCTTTAACCCCATATCCTTTCAAACCACAGTGAAGGGTCACTGAGAAGTTTTTTGTATTGTTTTTCTTGGGGCGGGGCGGCTTCATCAATGCCCACATTACTTCAGTAATCTGCGAAACATTAGATAATGGTGGGGTGCGTGTTGATTGAAGACAAGAACAGGAGACACCAAGACGCATTGTTCATGACAAATCTCTACAAAACCTGAACCACACATAAGCATCTTAGTCTGAACTAGTGATCTAGGAGTCCTGCACTTATAACACCTTTCTATTATATTAGCATTAACTTTATTGTTTTATTGCAGTACATTGTTTTTTATGAACTCCTCCAGTCAACATGTATCTACCTTCTCACTATTCCAATTTCTAAAATGACAATATTTTCCATGCTTGCACAAATATCACTGACTTTTCATGAAGTCAAATGTAAATGTATTTCCATGTAATGATATTGATGACAAAGGAGCAAAGAATTCAACTGGAGCTTGGATACAAAAGCTTTTGGTTGGTATTGGATGGCCCGATACAGTAACAACATTATTGACATGAATAACTAGAGCATCAGGTCATCTCTGGTGCTCACCATCTATATTTATTAACCTCCACATGGAGTGGACACACTAATGAAAACTGTAGGAATGCACAAAGTGACTCAAGCAAGAATCCACATCATTTGTGCGTTTGAATAGTATGAAATGTAGAATGAGTTAAAAATTGAGATGATGTGTTTGACTGGATGTGTGTGTGCTCAGTCATTCCTCAGTGTTAAAGTTCTGGGGTCGTCCAACAGGTCAGTACTCCAGCCAGCCTGTTGACGTTCCTCAGAACCACAAGCGAGCTGTGTGTGACCTGACTGTCGCTGACCGGTTGGCGCTGTATGATCATGTGGTTGAGGTCCTGAACAAGGAGAAGGAAGCCTCCAGCAACGATGATCTTTACGTAGATTTGGTGTCCAAGCTGCAGAAGGGTGAGGCTTTAAGAACAAACGAACTAAACAACGACCCATTTCATGCTTTACCAGTTTCTTTTCTCACTCAGTGCAATTCTCTGTGTCACTGTGTGTAGATGATGGGCAGGATGAGCCAAAGACTCACCTGGAGCTGATGGCAGAAATGAGAGACTACAAGAGACGCCGTCAGTCCTACCGTGCTAAGAACGTCCACATCACCAAGAAGTCCTACACTGAGGTATGAGCAGCTCTCAGATGACAGGTCTGCGGCTTCTTTCACTCCAAACACATAGGAATTATTGGAACCGGGGAACCAGAAGCACCTCAGGACATTGTAAGATGTGACAAATAAACCTGTCCAACACTCCTTCCATAACACTGCAGCAGTTTGTCCAGCACTGCTACTTACAGCATGCAGATATAATATGTGGTAGAAGTGAGAAGAATTATTACGTCCAACAGGTTTCCCCCCAAAATGCTGCAGACTGTTGGCAACTGATCCTCCTCAAGTGTCAACTTGTGATCTTTCAGGTTATCAGAGAGGTGATCAGCGTTCACTCAGAGGAGCTCGCCAGGCAGTGGAGAGATGAGCGAGAAGAAGATGCGGAAGAAGGGAGACCTAAAAACTCTTCCAACAGGTACAGGAAAGTTGTTGGGACCTCTGACCTCCTGATGGCAAGTTTGGTATTGTAAAAAAAGTTTTTTCTTTTAGGCATCAGGTGAATGAAAAGAGATCAGCCTCGTCAGAGTCCCTCCATTCTCATAGCAAACACCGCCACAGTCGGGAAGGAAGCCGTGAGGGCAGGAAGAAGAAAAAGAAGAGGTGAGAAAGAGTGGTTGAGTGTTGATTTTTGGGCATGAAAACTGTTGTTTTGGTCATAATACATACTATTTGGATCCTCATAGGGATTCCCGTTCCCCAGATGACCACCACCATGACAGAAAGAGGAAGAAAAAGAAGAAGAAAGATGCCAGGGAGAGAAGCAGAAGCAATAGTGGCTGATCGGCATCGATACAAATTTGAGTCATTGTCGCCTCTGCAAAGGTTGCCAGATGTCAGTTTTACGTTTACAAACCAGTGGCTTTTGGTAAATAAATAAGTAGGACTATAGTTAGCACCATCAACATGTTGAGCTTCTTTGTGCACCTCAAACACAATTTCAAGATCTGCTGTGCTTTGAATGACTTTTTACATCCAGTATCATGTCGGACATTCAAACAGAGATTCTGCAAAAATCCTTCAAAAAAGATCCACTGTTTATGAACCAGGTGCCATGGAACCTCACCAGAGATAAGTGGGAGCCAAAGCCTGAACATCAATTTTATTGTGACATGCAAAGCGACTTGTCTACTGTGGAGTTCTACAATAAAAGTAAATGAGTGTCATAAATCCCCTTCAAGACTAATTATGTTTAGTTAACTAAACCCGTTGTACAGATATTACTTTTTGCCTTTGTCTGTAGCAGACTTCACCCAGATTGGTTGAAAGAGGTAGACTGGAATGTTGGATAGGGGTGTTACAGCTGGCATGGTCTTACCACAGGGTCAAAGGTCATCTTCCTTGGGCATTACTTCAACTGCTGAAACAGGATCCATGCAATCATTCATAAATTCAAGAGTTGTTTTTTTTGTTTGTTTGTTCCTAAAATGAAATAAATAACTTAAAAAAATGTTGATGAGTAACTGGAGATAAATGCATGAATATGTTTAAAAACGTTCAGTTTTATGTCAGGTTTCCATTCAGGTTGTTGTCTTATTTTCATCAGAATTAGCTAGTTTTAGTTCACATCCATCCACATTTGTGATCAGTGGTGTGATGAATGATGATACTGATGATGATGACTACTGCTGCAGGCAATAATTGTTTACATGTCCTGCAAACAGTTTCCTGTTGAATCATCAACCAACAATTATACTCACAGTTGTTCTGTTATACTCAAGTCATGTTTTGAAAAGGTTTGGTGGATGTAACAAAAACAAGGATTCATTTTGATTCGCCATCATAGGTGCTTCACGTGAAACTGGTGATCTAATCTGACTACTTTATACAATGCAGAAATAGAAAAGCATCTCATTTTCTGCATCTTTCTCTCTGTCTCAATGTTTCTCTGCTGATGCCGCACTCCAGCTCAGGTATTTCTCACCCTGTTGAGAAGCAGAGATTGGACCCGTCAGCACCCAGGAACCTGAGGTCTGCAGAGGCAGGGAGAGGACAAGGGTGAGCTGTCAGCGATCATGCTGTGAGGAGAGCTGCTCAGGGAGAGTTTTGTTCTCGTCTCTGTCGTGAAAGTCGGTTTGAGTGGACTCACTGTGCAGCACCATGGGAGGATACAGTGACAAGGTGAGTGGCTGGCCTCCGATGGCAGTGGCCCCGCAGGTTTAGTTCTTGGGTTGGAAAGTGGTCAATTTGTAGCAAGTAGAAGTGAAAAGATGGAGAGATGAGCAGGTTGTGTGGAAAGTAATGTTTCGTTACAAATTTTGTCCTTAATATTCCAGCATTCACCCTCATGTGAGGATGCTTTTGCTTTGGCAGGTATTCAAACCCACTGTGATACTTCAGGTTGAACTCTGGGTCTTGTTTTGAGTAACTTCCTGTGAGACGTGCATCTTAAAGCTTTGGCAATGAGTCAATGTCCTTGGTTCTCTGCTTAGTGGTATTTTAATAGCACACACCACACCTGCTGCTCTTTTATATATTATATATATCTATATATATATATTTAATCATTAAATTAAATACATACATTAATACATGAAATTAGAATATACTCAGTGGACCAAACTCAAAATACTGAAAATACTTTGTGTAAATGTCACTTTTGACAACAATAGATTTTTTTTCTTTTGAAAGCCAAATTCAAACCGTGAATCCTCTGATGGCAGTAACAGGTGAGATGCGACACCTCACTGCCCCAGAGGTCCTGCAGGTCAGGACTATTAGTGAATCCACACCACAGGGAGCTGTAGCCACCGTTTCACTCCAGAAATGTTCTGTTCTGTTTTATATAATACTAACAGCTTCCCTTTATTGACTCCAACGTTGTGCTTATTCTATTCAGCCTGTTAAAAGATTTGGTGACCAAATCTGCTGCATGTTTAAAGTATTGATGCTGTTATGATCATTACAGATGTGACAGGAAAACATCAAGCTGAATTTGAGTGAACTTCATGTATTACTACGTCATTAAGCCTCAGCATGTGTCATGTGTCCGTCTAACACCAGAACCACAGGACACTGACACCGCTGCTGCTACTTAACTATTTCTCTTTGGACATGTCCATTTACATACTGTATTTGTACATTTGTCCTTTTGCACAATCTAGTCAACTATTCACACAAAGTCAAGATAAATTAATATTAATATATTTCTTATATTTTTAGATATAGGTTTTAGTTATAGTATAGTTAGTTTTTCATAACCTACTCTTTTGTTTACTTTTATTGCCTGTGTGTCTTGTGCTGGCTGCAGCTGGAAATGAGAGTTTCCAGAGGGATCTCTCCCAAAGGATCAATCAATCAGGCTCAGCGGTTACATAAAACATGTTCCATGTCTGTTGACATCATAATGTTTGAGATGGTGCTGGCGTGCATCATTAGAAAGTTCTAGACACATATACTGAAATCGCACCATGGTAAGTTCCAGGAATCAAGAGATTCCTTCCCTCCCATTTCCCACCTCTTCCCTGTCCTATCAGCATTTCCTGAAAATGTCATTAAAATTTGTTCATAACATTATGAGTTATGTTGCTCACAGACAGACAGACAGACAGACAAATGCAGGCAAAAACATTACCTTCTTGGCAGAGGTAATCAGCGGTCCTAAAAAAGACCAGTAACCCAGTTCAAGCTGAAATATTGAACAATATTCGCTCAGTCAATGTCTCTGATCTCAGAATGACACTCAGTTTGAACCTCGGCATAGATAACTCTCACTGTGTAGGTACCACGTTCAGTGTTCCACTTTACATTGAAGCTTCAGGAATGTCAGATGAGTCTGAGAAGAGCTCTGTGGTTTCCATCCTGACAAAGAAACCTCTCAGTCTGGTAATCTCTCACCCAGACACCAGTAACATCACAGCAGTTGCAGGGCAAAGACTCCTGGTGGCTGTTGGAGATGATTTTAGAGAAGGGCTACAAAAATGAAACTTCCAACTTTGTCACCATCTGTTTCTATAATCACTTAATTATTCTTTTGGAATGGAACAAAGTGAAAATTGTCTGACTGAATGACTTATACTTTTCGGAAGTATAAAAAAGCTTCAGAAATGCATCTTCTGTTAAGAGTTAAACATATAAATGATTTGAAAGCCGTCTGTTTCTCAAACACCAAAGTGTGACGTGGTAAGAGAAGTAAGAGCAGTGTGAAGCTGTGTAGGATGATGCTTTTTCGCTGTGAAGGATGGTAAGAAATGAATCCTGCTGTTCTCTGTTTCCTGCAGGCGTCCCTCCTCTCAGGGCTGCTGGTGTTTCTGCTGTGTATTGTCTCTTCTCTCTGCCAGGAGGAATATTCTGGATACCACTCAGGTCAGAGCTGCCACACAATGCTGTCCATTATTATTGGCGAGGAGTGGAAAGCAGATGACAAGGAGCATCAGGCACCACATCTGTGGAGCGATGAAAGTTTGAAGAGGAACAGCCTGCAAAATGTCTGTTAATTGCTATTTAACTGGACTGAAAGAATATCAAAGAGGAGCAGTCACCTCTGTGTGGAGCAGACATGACAGTAAAATGTCTCTTAACTCAAAAGTTTCAGCTGATGATCCTCAAGCCCCACATTTTTGTGAATACCTCAATGTGGGTGGGGCAAAGGGGATGCAATAAGCACCGCCCACTCCCACAGCACACCTTCACAGCCAAGCTGTCAATTGTTGCTATTTTGCAACAGAAACATTATATGTGGTTCAATTCCTGGCTGGGGCTGGATTCTGTGTAGCGTTTGCATGCTTTCCCTGCTTCTGTGTAGGTTCACTCTGGGTACTTGGGCTTCCATCCACCTCCAAAAGCATGGCATAGGTTCACTGTTCAGCTCATGGCTGGCGATTCAATTCATATTAACCTTGACAGCTGGGAGCGGCTTTAGCATAAACTGCGACTTTTAAAATGATTAATGCAGAAAATGGTGAATGAACAAACATCGTCTGAAGTGAGAGACTGTTGTCACAATTGTATTTTACAGTGTGACTGTGTCATGTCAGTAGAGTTGACAGAATCAAGAACGATACATGTCACATGACTTTTCAGCCCAGGATCATTTAAAAATCGGATTAATTTCAGCTTTGGTATCATTAAACAACTTGTGCTGTTCACACTGACGTGTAAGAAAAAAGTCATTTTGAGGGAAATGTATCGGGCCGCTTGTGTCCACAGCATGAACATAGTTGTAAGCCACCAAATCACAGTGTCTGTAACTGTCTGTTCATCTGTCCAGGTGAGGAACACACCTATGAAGGCTCTCTCATCGACAACTATCACACCTCTGTTTCACCTCAACCAGGTGAGCTCCTTTGCTTTTCCCTGCACCGCAAAAACTCAAAATCTTACCAAGAATATTTGTCTTATTTCTAGTCAAAATTTCTCATTTCTGGCCAGAAACTCTCCAGCCATAAAAAATCTTGTGAAAATTTGCTTGAAATGAGTGAAGTGACTCACTTGTGACTTGTGATGTGTCTTATTTTACCTGTACAGATTTTATGATTAGAAATTTGACTGAAAATAAGTCAAATATTCTTAGTAAACTTGAAGCACACACAAAGTAATCTCCTCCATCTCATCAGAGTATCCGCCTGAGCCAACACGGAGCTACGATGAGGACCAGGGGTCTGAGCTGGAGGACTATGACCCCTACGGGCCTGCTCCCACACAGGTCACCATGATCACCGAGGATGCCTTCCCCTACGTCACCACAGCAGAGTCACACTACGCCAAGGAGGACACTGAGACCATGGAGGTCAGTCAGCGGCAGCTCCAAGTTCCTGTCACCTCAATAAGATATGTATTCTGCAGCATGCCATTATATTACATCAGCAGTTTTCACTTAACTGAAAGATTTTATTTCAAATCTGATAAAAATAAAACATTTAAATTAACCTAAATCATGCCTAGTCCATTCAGATCAGATGGACCAAATACCTTTTTCTTGAACCCAATCAACTCCATAGCTAAAAGCTGGATGGAGGAGGATTTATTGATGTACTGTTGCATTCCTTTGGATAAGGCGTACCTAATAAAATATCCAATGACACCAACAGAAGGGTGCGTGTTATCGTTGTGTCTCAGGTCCCATACGAATACCCACCAGCAGGACCTGACACCGACTCCTCTGAAGAGTCTGGGGGTGATGCAGCACTCGGGGAGGAGGGACCCACAGAGTGTGACTGTGAACCCGGAGAGCCGGGATTCGCTGGCTTTGCTGGACCAAAGGTACCAGCAGTGTTCGTCAGTGGTCATAAAGTGGTTGATACTGGTAGGATGTTGAGCAAAGATGAAACACAGACTCTCAAAATAAAACCTTAGTAAGACTCCATAGCCATAAAACAATTTGTAACATGGCCATGACAAAAATATGTCAAACTAAATTACTGTAAATCAATTGTATTTACAATTGTCAATTGTAAAAAAAAATATTTTTTTTAACATGCTATTTGATTTTTATGTTTTTCTAGAGATTGAAGTTAATTCACCCTTTACAGTTCTCTCTATTTTTCAATATTTCCATTTCTTATTTATTCATTTCATGTTGTATTTTTCTCTGATTGTAATCTCAGCAGGACAGAAGCAGCTTGCCTTAACCTTTAGTGTGTCTTTGATTTTTATGAGGCATCTGATTGCAGATTGTTGGAGTTTGTGTCTCTGAATCTGTTCCTCCTCTACTTCCATCAGGGCTCCAGGGGTCTGCAGGGTAAAAATGGTGAGCCAGGAACTCAAGGCAGAGAGGTGAGATATCCAGGAAAAACGTGAGCATGTGTGATTTTTCTGCTTTTCATTTTGTGCTGCTTGATTTCAGGGTTATAAAGGAACCAAAGGGGTTCAAGGGCGAAGAGGAGATCCTGGACCGCTGGTGAGTAAATCTGCATGATGTCACTTGAAACTGGTTTGTGTGAAGCTGCATTTCAACTGAACTGATTGCACAGCCTTGAAATAAAAGAAGTTGGTGGTATAGATTTAAAAAATGTCAGAGGGTTTCATACTTCAACTTATGACAAACAAAGATATACAAATGAATAAATAAGATCAAATATTAAACTGACGTTTGAAACATGTTTTTGTTAATGTGTGTTAATAGGAAGATGCAGGCAGTTCAGATGAAGTATTTGTTTGTTTGTTTAACTGACCTTTGACCTCACCTCTGACAGGGTGATCCCGGACCTGAAGGAGACGAAGGAGCATCTGGTTTCTCTGGAGGCATGGTGAGTTGACTGACCTGTGCACGTTCAGCATTAATAGTAAATACTAACGATAACATATTGTAGCTGAACCTTTTTGATGGAACTCGTAACCGTTCTTTCTTTTTTCAAAAACAGGGAGAGACGGGACTTCTAGGAGACCCAGGGGAGCGTGGAGAGCTGGGTCTGAAGGTGAATACACACACAAACACACACACAGATATACAGTCATATTTGTACATTTTATAATGATATATTTTTCAATTCTGGCATTGTCTCCTCTTGGCAGGGTGACATCGGCATGGAGGGTCCTCGAGGAGGAGTTGGAGTTCCTGGTGACCCTGTAAGGAAGCACACAGCCACCCTGCAACATCTCTTCACTTGTGGCCATCTCTGTCCTTTCTTCTTCTTCTTCTCCTTTCGGCTTTGTCCCTCTTCAGGGGTTGCCACAGCGAATCATTGATTTCCATCTCTGTCTTTTCTCTGTCCTCTGTCCTTTCAAAAAACACAATTTGTTATTTCTCAAGTTTTGAGATCTCATTTCATTCATCCAGAGTTGTGTTATAATGTGCACATACAAATTGTCACTCTGTCAGGGAAGCACAGAGCCTGTGAACTTGATAAAGTGAACTCTACCTGTTGATGCAGGCGTTGTTCTTCAACACAACTGGGTTTAGTTTCCTTCACACACAAGTAGCTTCACCTGAGCTGGAACAACCCGATGTTACAAACAGCAGCCAGAAGGCCGCACCACTGATCTACAGAATCTGCAGTTCATTTTATGTTTTTTCCTTTAACACTGTTTTGAATAGAATACTTTTCCTTTTCATGTGTGTTTCAGCTCATTAATGTAACAAAAACAACAGCAATTTGCTGATCTTCTTTATTTGATTTGAAGTTGAGCTTTTTAGTTATTATTATGTTTACATTTATGAAATGAAAAAAGCACTTGTATTTGCCATTTCAGGGTCGTCATGGTGATGCTGGCCCTGCAGGATCAAAGGGAGGTAAAGGTATCAAGGTAAAGAAGCATTAAAATTAAGTGTTTCTTAAGTTATCTGATATATAGACTCAGATAACATGACAAATTCATTATTTAAGACAAATCGAATTCATTATTTAAGACACACCTGTGAGGAATAACACTTCTATGTGCATATCAGACCTTATTTTTCTTTATTTAACATCACATAGCTACAAAAAATTGATTCTCAAAATTGTATTTTACATGATGAAAATGAAGATATTTTTTTTGTATACATTCAAAATACATTTATTTATATCTGTTATTCATTTTTTGTATTTTTGTTTGTGCTTTTCCTTGTCAGGGGTCCCATGGTGACGAAGGGAAAAAGGGTGCTCATGGACCTGATGGACGGAAGGTATGAAAGCACAAAATGTTCACTGTGTATCTGTTTTAATTCATTTAAAAAAGTAAATATATATTATAAATATCATGATAGTCTTCGTCTGCTCACCAGAGGTTGACACAACCAACCTGATGTCTCTAACTGTTTGTCCTCTCCTGCAGGGTCAGACTGGAGCACCCGGGTTTCCAGGAGACATCGGCGAGAGAGGCTACAACGTAAGAATCATCCTTCATCATCCTCTGAACCTCTGAAAGATAAACCGTTAAGACATTTACAATGAGTTGGCTAAAATGTTTTCAGTACCTTTCATATGGATTTGTGTACATCTCAGCTCTGGTTGTCTTCCATAGGGTTATCCTGGACAACCAGGAGCCACTGGACCGACAGGACCGAAGGTGCAAAAGTTTGATTGATGAACAAAAAGACCTAAGTGGAACAGAAACAGCAAAAGTCAGTTTATTCTGACAGCTAATACTGTGCGCTGCCATCATGGTTTCTGAACTTGTTCTATTTGGCAACTTCCAGTCTGCTTGGACAGGAAGTGGAATGCACCATTGTGATGTTTTACCACATTTTCTGACTGCTCCTTTGCTTTCTCTTCTCTCCAAAGGGCACTACTGGTCTTGATGGTGTGCCAGGCAGTGATGGTGACCCGGGAGAAGATGTGAGTCAGTGAGGTTTCAAATCAGAAATAAACAGAAACGTCAACGTTTGAAATGTCATGTCCTTGTTTATCACTGGTGTTTGTCTCTTCAGGGGCCCATTGGTGTCCCTGGATTGATGGGAGACCCTGGACCATTTGGTGCCAAGGTAACGGATACAAGGCATGTCTGTCTGATGACATGAGGACGGTGTCATTTTCCTTAGTGTTCATGCTTAGTTGTATTTTATCTGACTGCTACTGCATTGTCCAGGAGCTTTGGTGGCTGTTGCTATGGAGACAATCCTATTCAGCATTATATTTGACTGTTGCAGTAATCAGAACAGTTTTAGCTCCCAACACAACTGCTACAGTACCAATAGTACATGTGTAATATTTACTGAAGACACACACACGCTCACACACACAGCGTGATGATATCTCCACCCTTGCAGGGCAGTAAAGGGGATGGTGGTGTGAGAGGACCTCGGGGAAGAGTGGGCTCTATGGTGAGTGAGCACCTTCAACTCGTTCTTCTACCTGGGCATCAAATAAGGAATAATATTCATAATGGCGTGATTTTCTGTCTGTCACAACAGGGCCCTGAAGGAGAGCGAGGAGATGCTGGAGTACCAGGGAAAGCAGGACCAAAGGGCCTTCAGGGCCACACAGTGAGTACCTGCACCATGTAGACGACAAACCAAGTGGCAATTCTGGTGTGTTTAATTGATTTCTGATTGTGTCTCACCTGTCAGCATGTTAAGGTTTTATTTGGGTAGATAATTCAGGATCTCACTCACATTTAAAGTCACATGACTTAGTGTATGATTTGCCATCATTTATATAGTTTTTTTACTCCTCCAGGGGGCCAAAGGCGAGGCGGGACTTGATGGCGAGAAGGTGAGTGTCTTCATCTGATCTTCTGGTTTAAGGAGTGTGTGCGAAAGAGTGACACAAGTCTATCTCACAATACTACTGTCACATCCCCCAAAATACTCATGTTCTGTCCCAAAACACCCAAAATACTTGAGGATCCACATCCCAGAATATCACATAAATATTCCTGTTGCTTCCTCTAAACCTCCTGTCTTATTATACCACTGTCCAAACCGAACAGCCTCCTCTCCCACCAGCGATACACTTAATTTGAATAGAATAGAATAGAATTGAATCATCCCATGAGGGAGATTCACATGTTACAGCAGCTAAAAAACAAAGGTAAAAAAGAGAAGAGAAAACGCTTTGGAGGATGATAAACACAAATTACTAGCACATCTAAAGGGTAAATTTTCATAGACGCTTTTGTGTTGTGTTGAACTGTTGCGCTCAATCAGTCATTCATCAGCGCCCAAGTCACCAGTCCACTTGTGGTTTGGTGACCAGAGCAGACAGAACAATTGATAACACTGGAGGACTCTCAGAGGATTCATGAGAAGACTAACAGAGGTCTACAATGTCAAAACGCTTCATCTGTGGGTATAATAAAAAGAAAAAAGAAATGAAGACATTCGTGCATTTTAGCATTTTAGTTTCACTTTTCCCCCGACTGATCTCCTTTCAGCTATGTTCAAACTGTAACTGGCTTAGTTGAAAATAAACCTCAGACCGAAACACAAAAAAACCCAGAGGGAGTTTCCCTTTTTCTCTTCCTTATTAGTCTGCTTGTCTTTCTTGTTGTGTTTGACCATGTGACATCATGTGGCTTGTGGAAGTAATCAGCTTCTATTGCTTTGAATCTGCTGACAGGAATGACATTTTCCTCATTCTCCAAATGATTATTGTTTAACCACCTGCAGGGTGCCACGGGGAAGAAGGGCATTAAAGGGGAAAAGGGCCAAAAGGTACATTGATTGGTTTAAAGTCAAATGACTAGAAAGTGGAAAGATTCCAATGATTCAAAAAGTGGAACTCCACTTCCACTGACTAATTTGTTGACCTTTCTGTTGCTTTGCAGGGAGGTGCAGGTGACCGTGGAGACAAAGGACAGGTGATTTTTTTTACTATGACACATATACACACATGGTTCCTGTACAAATGTCTGAGAATAAAACTTCCTGTCAAACACTTATCAGAACTCTTGTTGATCTAACGATAAGAAGTTCAGTTTCTTCATCTTCCTCTCCTTACTCTTTACGAACAGCGTGGAGCGAAAGGCGCACCCGGTCGTAATGGCATCCCCGGCCCAGTGGGTCCACCCGGCATCCCTGGAAGCAGAGGAGAGCGTGGTCAAATCGGAGACCCAGGTGTCAAAGGTCAAGTGGGACCTAAAGGACTGCAGGGCCCCTCTGTGAGTAACAATGAACTGTATGAACGTACGGTAATCACAGCAGATTATCTCAGAAATAATCAGACGTCAAGTTTCTTCCGCAGGAGAAGGACGATCAGCTGAGTGCTCTTTTTCCTGCAGGGTCCTGGTCTGACTGACGAGCAGGTCCTACAGCTTTGCAGAGGTGTGGTCACGGCCCAGATCTCCCAGTATGCTGCCTCCATCCAGGCTAAGTGTTCCCAGGGCTGCCCCATCAACAACCGGACCCTCATTGGTCCCCCTGGAGCCCCAGGAGAATCAGGAGCACCAGGCAAACCTGTAAGATCTATGCTTCACACCGTTTATTTGGTTCAGTTGTATTTAGTACAACATCACAAACCATGAACCCCTCGTCCTCAGACCCTCCATCTTCATAAGTCTGTCCTGACCCCCACTCACGACGGACAGACCAAGAGAACATTTCACATGTAGAGACAATAAGTCAGATTATCAGAAATGCATGAAAAATGAAATTATTTCAACAGTTGAGATTCATGTGGTCTCCTTGAGGCCATGGGGACCTGGAAGAGGTCAGGCCACATACAGACCCTTAGCAGAAGGCTCAGAAATAATACATTGTACTACCAGGTAATTGATGTGGTACGAGGTACACAAGCTGTTCCATCTACCATCTACAACATGATGAGATGTTTTCTGTATAAATCAGTGGAATTAATAGTTTTGGAACAGACTGCATTAACATTTTTAGACAACGAAATTGGTACCACTCTCCCAGCAAACTCTACTCAAAGTGCCTGAAGCCAGGATTAACCAGTTCATTTCTTTGTGCTTCTTTCAGGGCAAAGCAGGAAAATCTGGAGCCAAAGGAGCCAGAGGTGCTCAGGGTGACCGAGGATTGGAAGGACAAAAAGGAGCACAGGGTGACCGAGGTCAGATCAGCACTATTGCTGTCATCCCCTGTGATTAGAACTGAAATAAGAGCACAAGAATGTCTGACACACTGAGATCAAAGTAAAACATTGAAAAATAATGTTTTTTGTGGTGTTCAGTGGTTTTTAACTCTTTGTGCATCTCTCAACAGGTAAAAAAGGACCTAAAGGTGCTGCAGGGGATCCAGGTAAAGGCCTGCCAGGACCTAATGGACCACAAGGCCCGAGAGGTGTGACATTTTTCAATTCTTTGTACTCTAATAACAGCAAGAGGGGGAAAAAATCTGTATGTGGATTATCTGTGGGAGGTGCTGGTAAAATGTTTCTGGTGCTGTCAATAGTTATCATCGTAATCACAGCTGACCTGTTTCTTCTTATCAACCAACCTCACCTCACTTTCTCAGTTTTAGATACAAGGTTCAAAAGCAGTCAACTGTCACTTGTAACTGTCATCTGTGCCTAAACACAACAGACTGTAACCACAGAGATTCTTAAAGAATCAAACTGAATTTAAATAATTTTTTCCAGCAGCTTAAGCAACATCTTATACATGTTATATTTGCATATCTCAGGCTTTCAAGGTGACCCAGCAGAACCCAAAAATGGCATGGAGGGTCCCAGAGGACCCCGTGGATTCCCTGGTCCAATGGGTATACCGGGCACAGTTGGGTTTACTGGCGTGCCAGGATTTTGCGAGGCCCGGGACTGCAGCATTCATGCACCAGTGATGCGCAAAGAGCAGGGCCTGGTGAAAAGAGCTGGCAGTTCCAAAATCTGAAGATGAGTGAAATGGAGCACCGTGAGAGTTAAAGCGTCAGAGATTCACTTGATGGCTAATTCAAAGGTTCATCCCTGCTATTCCAGCTGACACAGCGGCAGAGACAAACGTTTATGGCAGTGTTTGTTGAAAGGCTGCGACTGACTGCAGATGAAAATATCACTGGGCCAAATGTAGAACCTTGCAGCACTCTGCGAAGAAATGTGCAGGAATAAAACCTGCAAAGACTTTTCCATGCGATTGAAGAAGGCCATTTAAGATTTACACGATTTTCACTTCAACAGAAATCCAGACTGTCTTACAACTGTGAGCAGTCATGTCTAAGTTTGGAGAAAATAAATGGTTTGCCTTTTTGCTGCGCTAAAAAAAGAAATAAATCATGCTATGTAAATACAATGTAAAGTATCTCATACACATGTACTGTATTCTGAAGTGTTTCAGATAAACTGCTAATGTTTTTTTTAACCAGAGTCTTTGTTTGTCATCATATTTATAAGTGTTGTTTGTCCCTCGTCCTCTGTGCATCTGACTCTCCAGATCCAGAGTCTTTACAGAGACTTTCAGTTCTGTGGAAATGGTTTTGACTGTATTTATGACGCTGACGTTCAGTGTTCCAACTTGAACAGAGGTTTCTTAAAAACATGGTTTCTGTTTGGGAAACCTTTATTCTATTTGTGAAAAGGCAAAATAGTGTGGTCCATACTGGAAAATATTGGAGAAATCTGCCTTCATTGTATTTTTACAAATTTTGTAAACTATGACCTCTGTGTAACAACCCAGTTCAAGTTTGAAGAGTCTTGCTCAAGTATTTTGAAATGTAACAGTGCAATACTGATATTGGTTGATTAACATATAAATATATGTCAAATACATGTTTTAACTCAAGTATTGTAGAAATTAAACTCATTATCGTGCGGTCCATATGCAAAATACACATGAATTCTGCCTTTGTGTGTAATTGTGTTTTCACAAACACATTAAAAGTTTCACAAATGAGAAGCCATGTTTTTAAGAAATTCTTCTGGAGAACATTCCAGCCTAGCTCAAGTGGGTTTGACTAACATATAAATGTATATCAAATTTTGTTTGTCACTAAAAAAATTAGGACATCGTTTTTTCCGTAACTTTAATAGGTATTTCATCGAATGACTAACAATTCTGCCGCAACAGTCAGAGTTCTAGAGAACGAGCAGTCAGCATCGACCGTCATAACGCCCCTGAATTCCCCCATCGCCTAATCAGAGGCTGGACTCTTCCTTTCGTTTCCATCGAATAAAACACAGCTGCTCTTTGTGTCTTTCACTTCCAACATGAGCTCGGTGTGTCTGCTGCTCGTGCTGCTGCCTCTCTGTGAGTGCTTTCACTTTTACTTCTGTTCACCAACTTCTATGTGTTGTGCTCTGTCCACATGTACGTGTATTTGTGATTCTTTAGGTCGGAGTGCTGCCCTCGGGGCTCCCAGTCCTGATGTGATGGAAGTTCGGTCCGGTTCAGGTTCAGATTCCGCGCTGGACTGCACCGCCAGGCACGTGCCAAGGGTGCAGTATTTATCCGTGCGCTGGTACAAGGTTCGTGCAATTTTTTTTGTTTGTTTGTTGTTTTGTTAGTTTATTTTGAAATATACACAGGTGTTTTGTACACAAGAACTTTAACATGAGTTCTGATCCTATTTATTTCAGAAAATCTGACCTCATTCAAGATACTTTCTTTTTGGATAATTCAAATTACTTTCTGTTTCTGTTTTGTCCGGTACTTTTTAATTTAGTTATTTTATGCATGACCAGTATTCATTCATTCATGTGTATCAGTCACAGTACAATTTTTCCCCCAGCAGCTGTTCAGTTTCAACATAGTTCATTTCAGATATCAGATATGTAGGTTCATGTGCGCGTGTGCACACACACACACATATATATATAGTATATACAGTACATATATATACTATCTTGACATTCTTCTTGATTATACTGGAATTTTTTTATATTTAATCATAATTCTTGTTCCATATAATGCTGTGCACTCTATTGGCTGGAGCAAATATAACAAAATGTAATGAAGGTCTTATGAATAAAGTACTTACGATGAACTGACCCACACAGGTTGGACCTCCTCCAACGTCTCTTCGCTACGGCCTCTTGGTACGAGACCTTCCCAACGGAACAACACAATGGTTCCATGGCGTGATACGACAGGTGGCGCTGTTGGGGGCGAGCCACACAATCGTCCTTCCCAACGTGACCTGCAGCGACAGCGGCATGTACGTGTGCTTCCTGGCTGCACCTGTAGGAGAACGGAACCAGGAGGGTCGGGTTCTCCTCACGTTGACAGGTAAAGGTTGGCCTCCAGCTGGGGGGGGGGGGGGGGGGGGGGTTTTTTC
>CAAKHB010002069.1:50798-92753 GCA_901007665.1 Aeoliscus strigatus | reverse complement strand
CTCCTGTGGATGTGGACGGAACCTGATCCTTCATTCTAACATTCTAACGACGTTCTCCTCCAGGCTCAGAACTCCTCACGAAACTCCATCGTCGCCAGTCCAGAGTCATCCAACCTGCTGCAGGTTTCACAATGGTCCCAGTCAGCACAACCGGTCAGCTCCCCGCATCCTCTCACCTCCCTGCCGGGGCCAAACGACAGGTAATCCATCACCTGGGCCCAGGGACCGTCACAGTCACAGGGACTAACAGATGCTTTTCATGGACCTGGTGCATCATGGGTGAAGGAAGAAACTACAAATGGTGCTTTTCCACTTCACAGTTCCAGCATGACTGATGGTTTCCTTAAAAGTCAGTACCTCTTCAGTGTTACAGCAAAACTACGGTGACTGTGTTTATACATGACACAAACAGTGTAGGAGACGCTGAATTAGCTGTTAGGTTTGTGTCACTGCAGAGAAGAGAGACGGAGCAGGACTGTAGTGACCAATCATAGGACGGCCCTCTGTCTGTAGGGACCAATCAGAGGACGGCCCTCTGTCTGTAGGGACCAATCAGAGGACGGCCCTCTGTCTGTAGGGACCAATCAGAGGACGGCCCTCTGTCTGTAGGGACCAATCAGAGGACGGCCCTCTGTCTGTAGGGACCAATCAGAGGACGGCCCTCTGTCTGTAGGGACCAATCAGAGGACGGCCCTCTGTCTGTAGGGACCAATCAGAGGACGGCCCTCTGTCTGTAGGGACCAATCAGAGGACGGCCCTCTGTCTGTAGGGACCAATCAGAGGCGACGAGCTACTACCACCAGTGGAAACAAAAAAAAGCCGGGTAGAGTGAAGTCGAGTGGAGTTGTGAGGAACTGTGAAGTGGAAAAGCGCCAGTAGTTCACGTATGATTCTAGTTGATGTGGCTGTGAAGAGTCTGATACCTTGTGACACTCATTAACCCCTACCAGTCCACATGACGGGGGTCACTGCGCCTCGGAGGTTCCATCTTGAACCAGTAGCATACCAAACACATGTTGTCCATGTGCCGCTGGTGTAATGCGATGACACGGAGGCTGACAAATGTGTCGCTGCCCTCAGTGACGCCGCCCCACGCCTGCTGGAGGAGAACCAGAAGTACCTCAGTCAGCTGACCAGTCTGATGCAGGAGGCGGCCGATGAACAGGCCAAAAGCATCGTGGTGAGTTTGACGGCAGAATGAACATGTCACATTCACGTTGTCCACTTTACAATACTAAATGTTGAGACATTTCAAACGAGTCTTGAATGTCTTTATGCCACCAAGTGGAGGTTGGAATCTACAACCAGCCCAAGAGTTGGTTGAGTTCGTTGAAAAAGCAAAAAACGTTCTTTAAAAAAATGTTAAAAAGAGGTAAACATCAGTGCACCATCACTGCTTCAGCTGTTGACATGTGACACACATGCACACGTCGTGCTCATCGTTCCAGTTAATCAGCAACAATCAGCGGCTTTAGTTTGTCCTCTTGGCTCTTTAACACGGATGTTTTCCCTCCTTTAAGGACCAAGACTGGAGCTGGACCAAATACGAAACGTTAACAACAAAATTAAAAAAGCGGAACGCGTAAGCCCGCTGCCTCCTCCCTTCTCCTACTAACACTAAGGACGGAAAGCGGCGCCGTGAACATGGGGCAGTTGTACACAGACTCTTCTAACACGCAGGCTCGGCGGTGTCCATCCACGCTCACCTGCTGGAACGTTCCATCTCTTAACAAGCTTGTTTTTTTGTTTGCTGCATAATATCCTCAAAAAATGATGTGGATTTCTACTGTTGTAAATCAAGTAGCAACTGTAGCAGCTGATGGAGGTTTGAGGCAGAGTTTGACAGAAACCCGCAGCCTGAAGCGGCCAACAATCACGCAACAGCACTTTGAGACTCTCACGTGTTCAGGCTGCTGACGCTGCCATCTGAGTCATTCTGGGGGAAGATGTGTTTTTTTTTGTAACTGTTGAGATTTTTGTCCTGACGTTTGTGCGTGAAAAGTCTCAGTGATGAGCTGCGCTGGTTCACCTCGAATGTTCAGCAGCTATTTTGATAATCTGTCAAGATGCCAAACATCCTCTCATCCCGGTTCACGGTTTGTTTTTCAGTTCTTCCTTATGGTGATAAACTCCTGCTGAGACCAAACATATTTTCATTTTTGACAAATTATAACTAATTAAGAAAATGAGAAAAGTGCTGCCCGTAAGCAGCAAAGTGGAGTTGTGGTGCTGCTAACCTGACCAATCAATGGTTTGTCTACGTGGAGCCACCGATCCAGTCGTCGGTATCTCTGTCCCATTGCAGTGGAAGTGACATGTCTGCGACGTAAAATTTGAGTCGGTCTGAAAAGATCAATGATGCAATGTTTCAGACACAGGAAGTCAAAGGTCAACTACAATATGACCTTTAAATGTTGCACTTTTCTTGTTTTCATTTTTGATTAATCTGCTGGTTGATTTATTTTGCATATTTAGTTTGACATTTTGACAAAAAAATTAAGATATAATTAGAATTTCTTGCCTAGGAAAAATGTATTATTATTAAAATGGCTGCAATAATAATTGCAATAATTGCAAGAATAATTTTCTGTTGTTGAACACAGTGACCGTCTGGTTTTCATCACAGACCAGTGACAGTACATGGTTCAATGTTTTGCTGTTCACTGTCAGGTGTTCACGTTGGCTCGGAGAGAAACTGTATTTATGAAGTTGAAGTGCAATGGAAAAATTTTTTGTATTTAAGTAACTCAAGTCTGTCAGTTTTCCTTCCATTTGTTCCCATCGGATGGTTCTGTTTAATTTTTAGAAACCTCATTGTATAAAGAACAAACATTTGCCTGACGATAAAAGAAATAAATGACTTTTGGCATGATTCTGATCTGTGGTTCTGTATGAACTTTGACCTTTCTAAGATGTTTATTGATCAAATTCCATTTTTACCATGAAATAACTCCCCTTTCTGGCCAAATGGGGATGGAAAATATCAAACAGCTACTATAAACAATAGAAATATTTTTATGGATTAATGTTAATGGGATATTTGATGAACCAAACATGTTCTCTGGTGACGTTTTGTGTCCTGTACTGCCAATTATATTTAGGTACACAGAATAATTTACTAAAAAACATCCATTTGTCGGTAAAACTGACTTTCTTTGATCAATTTAAAATAAAAATCAGCCTTGTTCTTAATAAATATAAGCGATGTGTTTGTGATATGTCCTCTTTCAAACAAATGGTTGGAAACTGAATCTGTTGTATTTTATTTACACATTGACATACAGGGTTGTGGCGATGGGTTGGCCTCAGTGGGTGTGATGTAACCACACAGACCTTTAGAAAAAGCAACATTCTTGTTGTTGCCCACCCAAGGATCACATCGTAGTCACACCACCGCGTTTCATGGACACAGGATTTCCTAGAGGATCTTTAAGGTCAATATTCTTCATCCAAAGTTAGAAAGATGTGTGTGTTGTTTTCAATATGTGTTTTATAATAACCAGTTGATAAATGGTGAATTATGTAAAAGTGACTTGTAACACTTCCTGCAACGTCTGCTCTACTAGAACAATTGATGGTAACACAGCTGTTCTGTATTTGCCTGACAAAATTACAAAACTGTGACCGACAGCTTGAGGCCAGGTTAAGGGAAAAGACAGTTCCAGTTTGTTGCAGAAACAATCCAGATACTTTAAGTGGACAATTAAAGCAGTGTTGCTCAGCCCAGTAATTAATCATGCGTCACTGAAGCAGCTGGAGCCCGTCCTTCTCTGTCCTCATGACCTGCAACTCAACACTCACTTTCAGTGTTTTTACCTCCCGGTCAGACCCGAACAGCAGAGTTTGGACTGTTCAGCTGTTCACCATGTGTGAATCAAAGAGCAGGAAATCTCATGAGCTGCCTCGTAAACCCCTCATCTGCAGTGAGTCAACGCCCTGATCTCTGGGAAGGAAGTCGTCATGTCGGTATCACGGGCCGATGTGAGCCGAGCGCAGACTCCACACTGAGCTGTAACTGATTGTTCTGTCTGCTTCTCAGCCCGTGATTCACACTGAATCAGACATTCCTCTGCTGATTTGACTCCACTTCAGTCCTGGTTCATGTGGATTACCTCACCCATGTAGTGGGACTTGCTCACACACTTCTCCATGTTGAGTTTGAGTTTGATGCCACAAACATTCTGGGAACAAAAGAAAAGGCTGATTATGTGTCCCAGATGGTCACGGACTCATCGCTGCCTCATCGCTTCCTTCTTCCTCCCACTAGAGACATACAATTGCAGGACTGGTGCAGAGACTGTTTACTGGGAGGAACAATGACATTTTACACAAAGAAACACAACTATACAAACAGTATACCACTGCATGTGGCTGATGTGACATCATTTGTAATAAAGTGCACCGTATTTACTGCAACAAAAGCATTTGATCATTGTACAGTATGTGCATTTATGTAAACTGCTTATTTAAGATTCGGATCTGGAGGGAAAACACCAGTGCTTTAAACTCCAGCTGCTCCTGAAACACTCCAAGCAAAAACAGAACACAGAGGTCGGCGGAGACGCACAGAGCAACCAGACCTACATATCCTTGTTCGCTCTCAAATAAAGTGCAATGAACCTTGAAGGCGCTATGTGCAAGATTTGGTCAATCTTTGTTTTCGCCAGTCGCCACCATCCATATTTCCTGCGCCTCTTTGGTGCCAGGCTCAGTGAGCTCCTTTCCCCAGCTCCTCCGGGGGGAACCTAAGGAGCTCCTAAAAACTTCTAAAACTTGACAGATGTCTGTTGCGTTACACATACGGTAGCACCTTTAAAGAAGGCACGCTTTGGTGTTTGGATACAGTAGCGTGAAATCAATCTTCTTTTTAAGCACCATTTTGCACACGACATCCTGCAGCACAAGTTAACTGAGTCCTCCCGAAATCCCTTTTTCACAAGACGTTCTCGGTTTGGAGGAGCATCGCTCACACACATCGTCTTCAAAGGTTCTCGGGTTTGACCTTCTGACCTGAGGTCCTGTGACTCAAACCTCAGACTGAGAACTGGAGACTCTGTCTCTTTCTACAAACATGCTGAACAATGAATGAGTCTTTACTGAGAAGGTGCAGTGAGTCAGTAGACTTGCAGCTTTGCCTGAAGAGTAGGCGTCGTCGTCTGGGCGGCTGAGGGAGGACTAGGTTTGACCCGAGGCACCGGAGGGGGGCTTGGTTTGGCAGGATTGCACTGTACAAGACAACATTTTATTGTCATGTCAGAGCAGCAGCTGACGTGAATCCTGAGATAAGTCCAGATGCTGCACATGGCACGTGAAGATTTAAAACAACATACAAATACACACAGAAACAAAAAATTGATACAAACCAAAACAAACAAAACAAAAATAAATAACACAACTAATAAAGAAAAAATAAATACAAAAAATATATATATAAAAATTCACATAACAACAAAAAAGTAAAATTCATGTAAAAGTGCAATTCTAAAAATGTCTTTTTAAGTCATTTAAAAAATACTGTTTCCAGTGGAGCTTTTCTTAAATCAGTTGTTTGTTGTTCATTCATTCGGGCGGGTGGGATCAGCTGACTCACCTGTGCTTTGCTCATGGGAGGCAAAGGCTTGGCAGGAGGTAAAGGTCCCATCTGTGGAAACAACAGATGGAAACACCAACTGAGTGACCGACATCCGCCGGTTGTTTCCTGCTCAGTTTGTCTGTTCGCAGCGTTCAACCCGCAGACGACGCAGTTAACGGATCGGAGCAGTGGGACACGAGTCAAATCCATCAGCACGGGGAGAGGTCACATGACGTCCAAACACTCACTAGCTCTGGATGGGATGTCGACGGCTTCTTCGGTGGCTGCAAGAAAACAACAGACACTTAGCGACTCGTTGACTTCTAACGCGGGTTTGTGTGACTTCAACGTACCTGCGGAGCCGGTCGGCTCGGAATCACGGTCTCCATCAGAGGAGCACAGACCTGCGCTGCTGTCGACTCCATCAACGTGGGCGGACTGATCTCAGGTCGCTCTTTCACCGCGTTCAGCTGGCCGGCGGCCGACTGTCCTTTCCTGAGAAGATTTCAATCACTCAACGTCCAGCAAAGCCCAAAAAAATCAACGGAGCGAATGAGAGAACCAACGAGGAAAAACCAAGGACCTCTTGGACATGTACTTGTCCTTTTTACAACACATCAGCCCTCCGGCCAGCGCGGCAAACACCAGGAGGATGGAGAGCACCACGCACACATCAGCTGCTCGTCCAGCCTGACCTGTACACGGGAAATACAGTGAAACAGTGAATGCTCGACATGTCAAGTCCTCCATTGACTAAACCAGTAGAGGAGTGATCGCTGGGCACACGAACCCTGAGAAGCTTCTTCATACAGAGAGTCGCAGTAAGGAGGCGCCCAGCTGGGGTTGCAGTGACACTCCTTCTTGTGATTACACACCTGATGGTGGAGAACAATGAGAGTCGTTCAGATCCAGGTCGACGTGTTTGGTTCCAAACTCACAAACATTCACTCACCCCGTTGTTGTTGCATTTCTGCGCACAATCCTCCTCGTGGCCGTAAACGGAGACGTCCACACACCTGCCGTTGATGCAAACCTGCAGACGGTCGACAAACATCCAGCTCCATTTAAAGAGATCGTAACCACCAGAGCTCTGACTGACGTGCATCAATCCGCCAACATTCGTGATGAGGGCAGCTGGGAGGACGAGATAAGCCCCGCCCACTAACACTGGGACGCCTCCCCTGCTGAGTTCCTCACTTGAAGTGGAAGACCTCTCCCCTCTGGAGTCTCCAGACGGTGAAGACCACAGCGGTCCAGAGCACAGGACAGGATACTTTTATGGGGGAGGCAGCAGCTGTCCAGTCTTACCTTGTTCGGTCCACATCTGGCTCCTGTAGGGACCATGTCCATGGTTCTGGCACCATCGTCGTCCACGGCGATCTTACACTCGATGCTCCTCACAGAGTACGACGCCCTTTTTCCTGTGATAGACTCCCCCCCACCCTCACAAAATATGGATCCACACTTCAGATTCCTACAAAATAGAAAACATAAGTCACATTGGGGTCAGAGTGCGTCGGATGGCCTCCAGCGTGCAGCGTGCTCGTACGTACGCGGCAGTGCAGGGAACGTAGCCGTATCTGCTCCTCCCACAGTTGGTGTCTTCTTTGCCCCGTTTGTTTAAGTCGAAACACAAATCTGACCCAACTCTGGCCCCTGAAAAAGCACAGTTCAGAGTTCAAGTGTTCAAGCGGACGAACGAAAGGAGAATAATAATTCATTTCATTTCTCAAACTGTGAAAACCTTTTCAGTGTTATGAGACGGATAAAGACCATTTCCATCATGTACCCCAACACCTTATACCACCAGGGGTACACCACCTCTGTTTGGGGGCGTGTACCTGGTCCAAAGAGCCTCCAGCAGTGCTGCTCATGACTGGGACACTGGCCGTTGTAGCAGAAACCCGGAGCCTGGTCGTGGCAGGGTTTGCCGTTCATCACAAAGCTGTCTTCTGGGCAAACCCCCGACACGCCGGTGCAGTACTCGGGCAGGTCACAGTCACTAGCTGACTTCCTGCACACACTTCTGGCGTGTTTGAACTGTGGAAGTACATTTCAACAGGTGATGTTAGGATACGTCTGGGTCAGAGGAGCACTGAGTAAGAGTTGTCTCTGTAGTGGAAAACACAGGTGGCAGCAAGTCCACACCAAGTCGACATCTTTCCCATGAGGGCAGAGTGTTTTCTACATTCCTCGGCTGTCGTACCCGGCGGTGATGTCATTTCTTTGCGTTCCGATTTGATTGCAACAGAGTCGTAGTCGTGTTCTGGTGCTAGTTCTTGTTGATAAAAACACACAACAGTTCTCTGCCTGTAAGTCACTGAAATGGATACAAACCACCTAAGTGCTGCAAAAAGAGTAAAACAACAACCCCCCCCACACACTCTTCACTGCAGGAAACAGCTGGAACACACTACTAGCTAGAACACATCTGCCCTGGTCCCTCACTGCTCCTAAAGAGAGGCCAGTGAGCGCTGCGAGCTCTGTGAAGCTCTTCATCTGGTATCGACAGCAAACGGGGGATAAAGGAGACGTCAGCTGCACCAGACGTCCATTCCGACGTGGTTCGGTGCATTCACCTCTGTGCACCTCATGGTAACTCTCTCTCTACTTTTTAAACATCACCAGCTCGTGTGTATGTGCCAGCTTTCACCAGTGTGTCGTTAGCTGGAAGGACATGGACGCGTCAGATGCGCTGGAGGGAGCAGCAGCCTCTGCGTGACGCCTGAAGTCGGTGGATGCAGTTATTGTCTGGCAGGGTTGTGTGTCGGGGGCGGGAGGAGAGGCACTCAACGTCCCCTGACGCCGGCAGTGGAGAGATAAAAGCTTCAGTACCTGACAGTTTTCACAGCATCGCCCATGAGCGCACTGAGCTCCTTCAGTCAGACGGCAAGTGGAAGCATCGCAGCAGGCGTCGGTGCACTCCTAGAGACACAAAAAATGAACTGTTGGCAGCTGGACTTGACGCTGCCATGACTCTTCAGAGAGATAAAGTCGCTGACAGGAAAGCAGCCGGACCCACGGTGACAGTTAACAAGTATGTTACTGTAACTGTCAGCGTACATTCATGTTTGTCTTCCTCCTACTTCCTGACTCTACTGTACAGTTCATACTTTTCATTTATCCTCTCCAAACAGTCGCTTTATGCTCTTCGCACATCCGGTTAGATGCTACACTGCACTGGTACCTGGACGATGTGCGATGACAATGAAATTTTTTTTTTTACATCTAATTTATGTTGAACTTAACATTGCAACTGAAAGAACAATTTCGGACCAATCTCAAAGTTTCAGGTTCACCAGCAGTCGTGGACTTGTTTTACCTCCACGGTGCCACAGTCACACTGCTCTCCAGGGTCAAGCATGGCGTTGCCACAGCGAGGTCCCACAGCGATGGTCTGAGCTGAGCTGGGTCTGTGCAGACAGCCGGGACGAGCTCGCTCCAGGAAGTCTGCCAGCTGCTCTACGCTGCAGCTGCTGAAAAACTCTGGGAACTCTTGACTTGCTGTCCTGAGGAAGAGCGAAACAGCTGAGAGATTGAAATGTGAAGACACAAACAGACACACGTAAGCCCCTGTGGCTTCAGGTTGTAAGTGAGAAAAAGTCCTGATACCAGTTAGGTATTTATCTTCTTTCCTCTCCTTCATTCTAACCTACACATCTTAGAACCAAATTAAAGACCCTGGACAAAATGACAACAAACAAAAAGCAAGTGTTACAGAAAAGATCATCCTTGACGCCATCTGGTAGTTTCCAGTGTTCCTGCATCGACCTGCAAGGTTCAGAGTTGTGAACGGTTCCGATAAAATGAGTTTAGGAGTTTAGGAGTCGACTTCCTTACCTGAGCTTTTCTGCCATGACACAGTTTCCGCTGCGGTGGGACGGCCCGCACACGCAGTCCGCCGAATCGTGCGACAAGCCAAAATTATGTCCCATCTCATGAGCGACGGTGGAGGCCAGGCCAATGGGGTTGTCATGGTGATCCTGGGAGAGAACTATCCCTTCAGTTTATCCGTTCACAGAGCGTGAGCTCCCTCCTGTTCAGTTACTGTACCTGATTGACGCCGCCTGAGTTGTCAGTGCACATGGCGAACTTATTTGCCAATCCGACGGTATCGCCGTAAAAATCTCTGCCCCTGAACAAGACAAGAGGCCAAAGGTCAGTCAAACCTTCCGCAGAGATGCTTCCGATCTGCGCAGATCACGGCTGGTGCTCACGTCACGAGTTGGGCGTTGTCATGTTTGGTCCTCTGCAGGAGATCAGCCTGGCGCCACAGAAGGAAGCGATCCAGCGTCGTCTCTGAATTCAGGTGGACATCAATGAAGTCTCGGTGTGACCAGATCTCCAAGCCCACGAGCACAACGCGGATGTTCAGAGGTCGGTACAACTGCAGATAGAGGAAGAGACCGGTTGCTTTGGGCCCAACTCACCGACAGCACAACATGAATGGATTAAAAACCACCTTGTCAACATGGTTCACAACTTGGAGGATACGCGCTTTGGTCTGACTGCCATAACGTTTGTACTGGAGGAGGAGAAGAGGCACACGTCAGCGTGTTTCCATTTCTGCTGTGTCCTTCAGCTTCTAGTCTGCCTGCCGTGTGTGTACTGTACACCACAGTTGTGTTTCCTGGTGTTAAAACACGTTTGCACTCCTAACCTGACTTTGAACATCATGCCAACCCAGGCAGTGCAAATATTTCCCACAATTTTCAGAAGAATGTTGTCAGGTTGAGGGTACGCAGCCATCCCTGGTCCACACACATAACTTCTGTTGTCATTTTACAGAAATGAAATCATTCACCTCGGCGTTGTCCACGACCACGAACAGCTCAACAAACCGCTGTGTGTCTGAGACAGGCTGAGTTTTCTGAAAGGACACAAATATACAGTATACACAGTATATATTTAAGAATTCATAACACTAATTGATCATTACTGATAGTTAACGTTACAAATACTCTCCTTTATTTTTTGTCAAAAAAAGGGAGTTTATACTGTATACATGTAGTAGATATACAGTAAACATGTAATACTCTTGTATTTCCCTCTTGCCCTTCTTGCTGGGGACCCCCTGATGCTAAGTCAAGGTCCCTCGGGGGTCCACTGACCAACAAGTTGAATTCAGCTTCACAAGAATAAAATTCAAGGAGTCCCCAAGCACTTTCCAGGTACATTAACCAGTTTTACAGGAGTTTCAATCAACCCCTGTCACCTACCCATGATCTGGACCTGAAGAGGCCGGCAGGTCGGGGGAACCGGTCCAGGACCTGGGCACGCAGTTCAGTGCCGTTGGACGTGGAACCGCAGCCGGAGCTGCCGCTAATCTTCAGATGCTCCTGTCTATAAACGGCATGATCGCCGTCTTCAGACGATCCCAGAGGCTCGATCAGGTAAATCCGCTGCCGTGTTCTCAGGACGCCACTGCAAGGTTCAGATCCTTTTATCAGATATTACTTGGTAAAACGAGCTGATCTGATGGGTAGAAAATGTGCTTACCTAATGCCTGAACATATCCCCACACTGACCGAAGAGTCCGCCACGCCTTCAATGTGACCCTGATAATAGCAGTGATCCTGGACAGAGACACGTTAGATGACACATTAGATTCAAGGTGCTGTAGATAAACAGAGTCAAAACAGGACGCTAAGTCAGAATACAGATGTTTTTATGAGTTTAGTGTATATTAATTTACGATATAACAGTACTTATTAGTAGGATCGTTCATCCTTCACGTATATGTCATTACCAAATTCAAAAGGGTGTGAGAATCGTACGTGCTCAGGTGATGTTGTCACTCGTTGACCATCTGCTGAATAGAGCGTTTCAGTGTAATCTGTCCCAAGAAGATTCCTGCAAATATATAGATGATGAGTGCTAGACAAGAAATATATACACACACACACACATATATATATAGAGAGGTGGGGGTGTGTGTGTGTTTGTTTTTGTTTTTGAACGTTTACTTGTTTTTTTCCAGACTGATCACATGGTTCGTCCCTTCAATGGCCAACCTGTACTGCAGCGTATCAGGATACAGCTGTGGAAATCAGTTGTGCACACATGTGTCACAGTGTCCGTATAAAGTACAACTTTAAATCTAAATCTTATGTATCAATGGGAAGGCGAAGGTGAAGGGCAGGCGAGGTGTGTTTCACCTGGTGCTCCTCTAGGCTCCTCTTCTGTCTCTCAGGTGTGACCACCTCATATCGCTCCACGTGGGGCAACATAGAGACCGAGTTCTGCAAGACACAAGCTGTATAACACAACAGGTTCAGACAGTTCCTTTATCTCCTGGAGTTTACACCTGTTTATACCTGCCAGCCTACCCATGACCTTTGACCTTGAACTTCCTTGCTTTCAGTCCACTCATGTCCTGCATTTGTATTTGTGGTTCATTTACAGACTCTGGGAGTTTACTTTTTTTTTATTTTACTATTATGATAACTGATGTTTGAAAACGTCTATTCAATATTACAATATAATAGAATATATATATATATTTTAAATTAATTATTATATCTGCTTCGACAGGAAGGAACTTCAGATTAATCGATGACCAATCGGGGAACGTAACATCTTCTTGAGACATTAAAACAGGAATCTCTGCTATGTCACGTTGTTGTAATGAATATGTAAACTTCACTAAAGTAATTAAACAGTACTGTCATGATAAAGTAGGAGCTACCACGTACCACATGTCAGCCACAGTAACCGCATGTCCGCTCCCGGGCCGAACGCTTCGGCTCGTCTGCCGTCTCTCCCAGGGCGAGAAGCCGCTGCTGCTCCGCCGAGGAGCCGCTTCCGGTCCGCTCCTTTAGCGGAACTGACTGGTCAAGTCAGCACTCGTTACAACAGAGTGCTTTCCGGGAAAGTGAAAAACTTTCTACAATAAATTGTAGCGGAGTGTAATAAAGTTTAATTTTACATCCTATCCTTTACAGTCTATCAAAAAAATACTAAAATTGGTGTAAATCCAATTAATGGGGCTAGAAATTTAACAAAAAAAAGTGAGGAAAATACTTGTAAAGTACTGTAAAGTCCATCGAGACAATCGTAATGGTGATTGACTGCACAAATATTCTACAATAAATACAACTTTTTGCTTTTATTCTTAACATCAATGCTGCCATGTTTCTGCACCTGAGGTCAAAAATACTAGAATTATTAACCGCAATTTTCAGATGGATTGAACTCTACAAGTATTTTGCCCACACATATAATAATAATAAACTACTATCTTAAACAGCATTACATACTTAACTATATTTTCATTCTCAACATCAAATTCGTTAAAGTTGAAAAGTTAGGAAAACTTACACCCTGATACTGAGTTGACTGCAGACTTGAATTATTATGTATTTACACTGGGGAAACCGTAAAGCATGTTCGACAAAGCAGGTAAAAGACAAAGAATAATTGCCGTGGAGCCAGAAATAATTTACCCACAAGGAGTGTGATCCACATATTCAGAGGTGGACAGAGAGTAATGCACCTTCCATTGTTTATACATTTATTGCAATACATTTTATGTACACACTGAAGTATTATGTTAGTTCTGATGTGCGAAAACAAGCTTTTATTGCAGAATGAGCAGGAAATACTATGCAGATGCTTTCTGACTTCGCTCTATGGCCATCCTCTCCAGACGCTCAGTGTAGAATCCGTTGAAATCCAACCTGTGAAGTAAGCGGTCGTAAAAATCAGCGCACTTTTACGTTCTAACTTCCCTCCACACACAGAGTAGACCAACAGTTTTACCTGTAGATGATGCTGATCATGCTGTGCTCGCAGTCGTTGGTGCTGTAGATGCTCAACTTGTCCAGCAGGTCCAGTAGTAGCATGCTGAAGTTACTGTCAAACTTGCTAATGGTGGCTTCAAAACCAGCGTCGGACTGCGGGCCGTCCGCGTGCTCAGTGAGGAACTGAAGCACAGAGGGAACAAAACACATGTGACAATTGTCTAAGAAAGTAATGAGGTAAACGTCGCTGTCACTGTCTGACTCCAGTGGTTTCTTTAACACGAGGTCTGGGGGAGGAGAGTTGACGATACCTTTGTGGTCAGCCTCTTCTTCTCTGCCTCGTCAGCATGGTCTCTCTGGGAGGGGAGCCCGTCCATCGGGCCCTGCTCCAGAGAGAGACGCTCTAACCTCATGCTCTGGGTGAAACGCTGCAACAGTCAGGAAGAAAAAAAACATCTTAGAACGTATTTAATCTGTTGCTTTGGAAAAGGATTAGGTAAGAGTACGAGAAGAACTTCATAATATTTGTCCGCTTTTATTCAAACCACTTAGTACAAGAGCTGAAAAGGGTCTGTCGGCTTCTGTCTGAATCAGGTTTTTTCAGCGTTCATCTCCATCGTCCAGTGATGACATTTCTAGAATGTCGAGATTTCCAAGGAGAGTCCGGCGCGTTTCATCACTTCAGGATGTATCGCTGCACTGAATGGTCAGTGACCATTCTGAACGGACAACTTCGAATCAGGCAGAGACAATATACCCTGTCTTTGGCTTTTTTTTCCATAAATCCTTTTGTATTCTGTTGTCATGTCAAAATACCTGCATGCATTTGGTGAACATGACACAGACGGACATGAGTTTGGAGAAGATCTTCAGCAGCTCGGGGTTGGTCAGCATACAGTCCTTCAGGCAGTTATCCAGGAAGCTGGTGTGATGGCAGAGCACATCGTCGATGTTTGACGCCTGGAGGAGGAGGAGGAGACACGATACTAATAAGCATGTCTATTTCCACGTCAACTTCATGGAGGGGTGAATCAAGACCAAGACCTCCTTAAAGGCTCCCTCAGGAAATACTCGACTGGCTTTGGACTGAACACATGATGAGTGATGTACATTAGTGACTAGCGGCTCACTCAGCCAAATGCCAAGGGGAGACACTCACCGTCTTCAGGTTGTTCTCCAACATGTGCCAGGTTGGCTCCATCACCTCAAACATCATATAGTACTGGATGTTCTGCACAAAATTGAGCATGCGCTGTCGGAGGGCGAACGCAGCTGAAAACCTGCAAGCAGAACACGTTATTTGTTGAGCGAGAGGATCGTTTGAGCCGATGAACTCCTGTTGTTCCTCACACAGCAGAGACTCTCACCATTTAGCAGAATGTAAGGAGTACTGCCTGGAGTCTTTGTTGCTGATCCACACGTTGCACAGGAGCCTCTCCACATGTTTGCAGTAGAACATGTGTCTGAACAACATCTGGTACCTGGTCAGAGCTTTCCTGGGAAAGACGAATAATAATAAAAGAAAGAGAAAAATTAGAAACCAGCAGACAATGTCAGCTGTTCAGACTGACTGTCCTGAGATCAGTAGAGCTGGGGATGGATGTTCGCTTGCACACTCGTCTACAGAGTTTCATCAGATCAGATCTATGACTAATCCATTTGCGATCTAACAGTAAAAAGCACAAAACTCTCATATTTTAAATGTTTCTTCTGGAAAAAAAACATGACATCCAAACCGCAAAATGATTCATCATAAGTCATTGAAAAAGTATTTATAATTTACCAAATGTTCTGAAGCCTCCATTTATGCCCTTTTCATCCTCCTCTGGTTTATAGAAATAGACCAGAAAAGGATGAGGCTGCGTTGACATTTAAAAAAGGAAAACTGTTTACTCTTGATAATATCTGTAATGTCAGTTCAGAACCTGTTGATGATGAGCGACAGCGGCCATTTGACGATGTAGTCGAATGAAAACGCCTCGAGGCCGCTGAGTGCCGCGTCTGTCTGCTCCGTGTTGATGATGCTCTTCTCCAGCTTTGTCTCGATGGCCAGCACCCGCAGCAGCTGGGTGATGACATCATGAGCCATCAGGTCGATCTGTGCGGCAGAAGAAAAGAAGTTTGAACGTCACGACATGTGATTCACAAATCATGACATCAGTCTATCAGGGAAGGAACAGTGGAACAACAGTGACGGTAACTGGACTCTCACGGGGCTTTTCCACTACTCGGCTCAGGTCTACTTGGTTTGGTTCTATTCAGACACTTTTCCATTACAATCCAGTACTTCTTTGATGTCCCAGCTCTGACTGCGAGACACTGCTGCAAGAGCATTTTTTTAACGGTCTAACAAGACAAAAATCACAAAAACATGTCTGTACTTCATTAATGGACCAGCCATGTTGGATGAGAACGCGAAGAGGAATAAAGAACTGAATCGATAGACTCCTCTGCTGAAGGTAGCGCTTGGGACGGCCCTCTGTGAGTAGTGACCAATCAGAGGCCGGCACTCTGCGACATCACGGTTAGTATCAGCTCTGCTCGCTCGGAAACTCGACAGGTGGAGCGAAAAAAAGTACCAGTGGAAACACAAAAAAACCCTGACTGAGCTGTGTTGAGTGGAGTGGAAAGGCACCATAAGTAGTAATTACTGCTGTTCTTACCAATGCTGCTCATCACTGCAGTACTAATGAGGCTAAACTGTTGTGTGCACCTTAAGGTCGTCCTTGAAGGGGTCCGTGTTGGCCGTGCTCATCCTTAGAGCCAGCTCCAGGAGGGCTTCTAGTCTGGGGGGAACGATGTCATCTACTGGTTTCTTCAGCTCTTCCTCTGTCAGGTCCATGAAGTGCACAAAGAAATCCCCTTTGTCCATCAGGAAGTAGTGCTTAATGGATCTGATGAGAGCAACACCAGCACAGTGACGTTCAGAGGGAGCATGAACAAATGAGCGTTGATTGTGGCTGTTTCTTCTTCACTTCTGTGACATCTAAACGTCTTGAAGCACCTGGTGGGATCATGACTGAGCGTCTGTGACATGATGGGGATTGTGAATTCACCTTTCACCTGTTCACTATGTGTCACAACTTATTTGGACTCACCTCAAACGTGACACCAGCTCCTTCTCTTCCATGAGGAAGTCCAGAAGCACCTTGCTGGCGTAGTTGAAGGCTTTCTCGATCTGCTCCACGTAGGCGCGCTCCTTGAGTGTGTACAGGACTTCCTTGGCATCTGGACACGTCACGTCACGTCCGCACTCTCGCACCACATTGAGGTATTTCCCTGTGCAGTAGTACAGTAAGCTGTAAAGTCTTTATTTAAAAAAACGACCTTTATCTTTATCTTGCATTTGTTTTTACCTGTGCTTAATATTTTGTCAGCCATTTTCTGTAGAAAAGAGGGAATGCGATGCTGCACGATGGTGTAGCGCTGATCCCAGTACTTGTCATTGTAGTCTTCTTGTATCTTCTCCTTCTGCAGCTCATGCTCCTCCACCATGAACTCGCTGTGATGACGTAAAGTGTTTAGTGTTTAGTGTGAAAGCACTGAGGGCGTCAGTCTGTGTGTCAGAGAGAGACGGCACCTGTATGGATCCTTGATGATTCCCCTGTAGATCCACTTCTCCAAGATTTCAAAGTACGGGACGCTGGCTGCTTTTGTGAGGTAAAGGCACAACTCCTGAGCCTGACTGTCGCCCGTGTAGTTGAAGGTTCGGTCGTGGAGCAGGCTCAGCGTTGACCCGCCCATACACTCTCCTTTGTCCACCGAGGACGCTGGCAAACAACAAAACAAAACAAAAAAACGAGGAAAGTAGATATATTTTTCAAGAAATTCAAGTTCAAATGATTTTAAAATGGAGATAAGGAAACTTGATACAGGTCGCCCCCTAGTGGCTGAAACAAGCAGCATCTAGTCAAGCACTTTTTCAGATAATAATAATCGGGTCTTTTCAGCTCCCAACACTGAATGCTTTGTGCTGGATTTAAGATTACAACACTATGAGCATGTGCTACTGCTGAAATGGACTGAAACATTAACAGTTGTTTGAAACCACCTTCCCTCTGAGTCCATAAAAAAAGGTGCAGCTGAAGTTTTACCTATTGAGGCCAGTATTTCCATGGTCCTCATGGTGGGCTGGATGTAGAACCAGAGCTTCTGCAGCGACAGCAGACCCTGCCGCTGGAGATGCTCCAGCTGAGTGACCAGGATCAGGTACTCCTTCATCAGGGTTCTCATCGCCGCCGTGAGGGCGTGGTTCACCTGGCCATACTCAAAGGACGACTTCTCCTCTATGAAACTAGGAGACAAAAACACCAAATCAGCATCTAACTGCGACATCAAACACTGGTAGATGTTTCTCTTACCAACCCACCGTGTTATCGTGGAATAATAAGATGCCACCGGTAATATTCTGTTCACCAGCTCCTTGATGGACATGTCCAATGTGCTGTCCACAATGAAGGAGCGGTTCTGTCTCCCCAGTACAGGCTGAGCTGTGATGTCCCTTCCATCAACTCCGATCAGGACAAACAGCAGATCCTCCACCAAAGCTTGTTCCTGGGCAGCCAGGGGCATCGTACCTGGCCGCAGATGTCAGATGACATTTAACACTAACAGCGACCTTGTGTCTTGTAGAAGACGTCATTCACATTTTACAACTTACCTACAGACACGGTTGTGTCACCTGAAGGGGCGGTGCTGGTGATGAAGTCTCCAAGGAGAGCTGGACGGTCGTACACCCAATTAGGGAAGACAGGGTTGGGCTGGGTGGGGTTCTTCTTGTTGTGTTTGTCCCTCAGCATCTTTCGTGTGACCTCAGCAGGCTGCAGACATCAAATTGAACGTGCCAGTGGTGCAAGAAGCACACCTTTAGTTTCACAACTCTAAAAAGCACTCACCAGTGGAGCGTTGGAGCTGGCCGTCACATTCCCGAGCTTCTTCCGCAGCTCGTCCAGTTCCTGCATTGACATTTTGGTGCAGGTCGGAGCTAGGGTGTAACTAGCTGTGATGCTTGAAGTTGGGTTCACGGATGATTCTGACCTCTCTTTGGCATTCTGCTGCAG
The DNA here is from genome assembly GCA_901007665.1 of Aeoliscus strigatus. Classification (NCBI taxonomy): domain Eukaryota; kingdom Metazoa; phylum Chordata; class Actinopteri; order Syngnathiformes; family Centriscidae; genus Aeoliscus; species Aeoliscus strigatus. The sequence continues at coordinate 74,379 of CAAKHB010002069.1, read as the reverse complement.
AAACTGCAGCGTCTGGAAATACGCATCGACAGAAATTGCACTCGAGTGACTACAATTTACTTGCAACAGATGGGGATGGGGAAGAGCAGAGGCTCAAAATTGTGTATTACATACGGGGAGTAACAAATAATCAGCTTGTACATCTGTAATTACCTCTTTATCCTCACAGAGTTTGGAGAGCAGGTAGACAAGAGGGTCGAGGTTGCGAACATTTTTCGACTTCAGCTCCTCGTACTTTCTCAAAAAGTCCTCTGGAGTTTTAGAAAACTCAGCTAATTTGACCTGAAATTTAAATAACATATTTCAGATACAGAATCAAAAGTACTTTATTGATGCCTGGGGGATATTCTTTTGTTTTCTCCAGTGTTAACATGTTTTAGGCAATATTAAGTTAAATTCAATATATATTAGATAGCACATATATTAAAACTTAAAACACATTCATGTTTGTTGAACTGTTTCAGAATAATCTGCGTAATCTGTATGGCTTCTAGAGGCCTCTGTCATTATTTCTTAAAACCCAATAGCAAACTTTAGACGTTTTAAGTTGTATGTGTCATGATCTACCTTGGCACTGTGGGCGGAGACAGTGGTGGTGACGTAAGGTGTCCTGTGTTTCTGCAGCAAGTCAATGTAGCCCTCAGCTCCATCACCTCCTCGAACATGGAGGAGGCTGAGCAACTCGTTCACATCGTGGTGAATCCTGAACTCACTCATGGCTCAGGTAGCTAGAATGACAACACTTTTTTTTACTGAGGACACAATGTCAACACATTCTGCCCCTTTACATTTCACACAGAGCATCTGGGTTCTTTAATTTCACAGTATTAACTCCTAATTACACGTTTCACTTGAGTCAAAGCCATTAAATTAAATATGTTAAAAATCACCGAGAACGAGGACTAAAGCAAGTATGCAAGTATAAAAAAGGAATGAAGTGGGTTTTCATATGCTTGGGGCAGTACTGAGCTGATTATACATTATTGACACAAACACCACCAGTATATTACATATTTCATATTATTTTTTCGCGAAACGTCAAATGTTCACCGTCCTGTGAAAAGTCACGTTTTAAATGCAAGCTTTGTTGTCATTCAAGAGACATGTAACTCAAAGTGTTGTCGTAAGTCATTGTCTCCACTGATCTCAGCATTATTACATAGAGTCTTGACTGAGTACAAGCAAGAATATAAGCGACGTCCACATACGTTTGGATGAATAATCTCTACAGATGATGAGATTCTGTTGGTGCTAGCGGGCTAACTAGCTGGTCTGCTAGCAAAACAGTGCGATGATGCTAAATGGTGGCTCGATAACACTGCAATAAATGTAACGTTTCATGAATATCTTGAACAAATCCGTAATCAGACAATGTATGTGTCTTTGAACCGAAAGTGCCAGTGTACCTTTGAGCAGTGTCTGGGAATGTATTTCTACCTGCAGCGACAGCTCAACGCGCCCTGATCAAACCCTTCTTCTACGTTTTTTTGGCAAAATAATAGCGCAACGCGGCGCCCACTGGTGGTAGAGATCAGACCCCCTGACGCCAGTAGGTCTGTGCACTGACGCCAGACGCATGCGCAGTAGCTCATTAAGCAAAAACGACGAGGGGTGGTGGAGTCACGTGACAAAATCTATCTATCTATCTATCTATCTATCTATCTATCTATCTATCTATCTATCTATCTATCTATCTATCCATCTATCTATCTATAATCCCTGATAATAATAAACCAATCACCAATAATCATTCTAGAGATTCTAGATTTATTATTCTAGCATTTCATTTTATTGACCACTAGATGTCCTACTCGAGCACGTTGTCATTGAAGTCCCGCGTAATAGTGAACCGTTTTTAAAAAATGTGTCGAAGTTCCAGAAAATCCATTATAAAACATCACTACCCACTGGTGAAGTAACGACCTTACCTCTATTTGATTATTAGTAGTGGGCAACTAGATGAGATGTTTGAGCGAGTTCGTTACTTAATTTACATTCGATCTGTACTTCATCACTTTCCTTTGTGGATACTTTCGTGCCATTGCATTGGAAGTGGACGACTGGTGTGTTGTTCTATCTTCACTGACGTTACAATCAAATGTGCATTTATGCTTCTAGGCTTTATGTAATGACGCGTAGAAACTATGAGAGACATTACGTCTATCGTTCCATTACAGTTAATTGAAACGCTCCTCTATTGACTTTTACTTTGAAAAGCATTGACACGGCGGAAGTAAACAGTAATCACGTTACAACCCGGAAGTATTGCCTGTCTGTGATTAACGTTTGAATAGACTAGAATGACAAATTGTCTTACGAGGAGACGGTTAAAGACGATGCTGCGAACGTCGCGCTGCCTCCGGTAGTCACAGTAGTGTCTTAGTATTCGGCTGGAGGAAGCAGAGGCGGTCGACGGAGAGCAGCTACGCCCTGATGCCAGCCAACCCGTCGGAGAAAAATATCCTCGCTCTGTTTACAAATCGGCTGAGAGAAATTGCTTCCCTGCAGCGAATCGTGAGCTAATCGTGCGCTTGTGTGTTTTTGCCAGACGAATAAACATGGCTGAGCTGCATGTTGTGGAACCGAGCGGTACTAGCACCTTAGAGCCGCCGGAGCATCGCGATGTCCGGGGCTCGGTGCGCTTGGCTTCGCCCACTCTCATGGTTCCGCCGCGGAGCAGCCAGCTCAGCCCCGGCGGGGTGTCGGGCGGCAGTGGCGGCGGCGCTCGGTCCGTGTTCGGTTTCCCGTTGAAGAGCAACCCCAGTTCTCCATCCGAACCGGCGGACAAACCGGGCTCACGTTGGGTTCGTCTCAACGTCGGCGGGACCTACTTTATCACGACCAAACAGACGCTGTGCAGGGACCCCAAGTCTTTCCTGTTCCGACTGTGTCAGGAAGACCCCGATCTGGACTCTGACAAAGTGAGTACCTCACAGAGATAAAGGTAAAAATCTACACATTGACGATATCATACGAGTCTTGGTCAACTGGTGGAAGTTATTATTGAGCTACAGCAAATAATGGATCAGTGTTCCACGAGACCTTGTTTATTATTAGAGCGGATTAATGATGTTGCAGTTTTCCATATGTCAGATATACAGTATGAAAGCAGTACAAAATCAGGGGACCAGCTTGGATACAAATTGAAGAAATCCATGAAAAGATAAATGATAAGATAAAGTAACGACTAACCTGAGGTGTAATGATCCAGTAGTCTATACACGCTGTTTAATGTCATTTCAATGTAAAACAGAAGAGAATCTTCCCTCAAAGTTAAGAAAGAGTTCATCTGGAATATTTCAGATTTCATTTTGACAAATGGATTTCTTGGTCCTCGTATTCTGACAGGACGAGACAGGGGCGTATTTGATCGACAGGGACCCCACATACTTCGGCCCCATCCTGAATTACCTTCGACACGGCAAGCTGATCATGGATAAAAACCTGGCTGAGGAAGGTTTGTCTTTTCCAAAACAGCCGCTTTTTACAAACCCGCTGTCCGAACTTGCTTTTCGTGACGCATTTTTTCGGTTTTAAGGTGTTCTTGAGGAAGCTGAGTTCTACAACATTGCATCACTGGTGAGGCTGGTTAAAGAAAGAATACGGGACAACGAGAACCGAACATCTCAGGTACAGACAGCAGTAGCAGTAGTAGAAAAGAATGGAAGGAGCCAACGCAGCTGCCGTCTTCTATCTGCCGTCCCAGTGCAGATAGAAGCAGTCTGTCTTTGTTCTATCTTTGTGTTTGTGTACGGGCGTGTGAAGTCATTTTAGTAACATTCAGTGTCTTTGTTGTGTCCCTCAGGGCCCAGTGAAACACGTGTATCGAGTACTACAGTGCCAAGAGGAGGAACTCACACAGATGGTCTCAACCATGTCGGATGGCTGGAAGTTTGAGCAGGTATCAAAAAATGTTTAATATTTTCACGAAAGCAAAAGACAAAATTCATAGAATGATTAATTATGCGCCTGTATCTCAGTGCATCGACGCATTGTCAGGTCAGATTAGAGGGGATTACTTCCATTTTCTACTAATCCGGTCCCTGCGATTGAAACATTATCATACGTTTTTAAATAGTATGCAGCTTTAATCCCGTCACGAAATACAGAAAGTATTTATATGAGAATGCCGACATGAATTCATCACAAATGTTCATTGTTTTATAGGATGTTTATTAGATTTTTCTTTCTCCCCCTGTCTTGTCCACAGCTCATAAGTATCGGCTCCTCATATAACTATGGCAACGAGGACCAGGCAGAGTTTCTATGTGTTGTTTCGCGGGAACTCAACAACTCCACCAACGGCATTGTCATCGAGCCCACAGAGAAGGCCAAGGTGAGCGAGCAAACACACATGATCACACATAGGCATCATGATGCTTTCACAAAGGAGTTACGAGTCAGCCACACGTCCAGAACCACGTGCACACACGTCAGAAATTCGTTGATGTCGTTTGAGCTCCTGTGTCACTGAGAGTGGTGACACGATTCCAGCTTTGTTCAGCTACTCTGTCTTCTCTGTCTGCTGCTTCTCTTTTCAAGTATCTCCCATCTACATTTATACATCAGGGCGAAACAGGAGAAGACCTTAGTTACCTGCCGCCATCTCAGAGGAACGACTCCTTCAGACCGAATACACAGAATGGCAGAGGGGACAGTCCCGTCGTGGACAAGAAAGACACGTGTTTCCATGTTAGACGGGCTCCGTGGAAGACGTGATAGATTCCTGTGCTCATCCTGACTCACTCTCTCTCTTCCTTCCTGGCAGATTCTTCAAGAGCGAGGCTCGCGCATGTGAAGAGCTCAGATCCCGAGCCTAATAACACGTTATCAACAAGCGCAAGGCAACCGCATGAACATTTCTCACCGTTTTCATCCCTTCACCTTTTGGCCATCATCATCATCCTCATAATCCCCCCCCCCCCCTCCTCCTCCTCCTCCTCCTTCCTCCTCTGGTGTGCCTTTCCACAGCGGCAGCTATCCAGCGCCCCTCTGTCCCACTGTGCTGCGACACTACCCTGACTTGTGTCCTTGTTTCTTCTCGTCCGTCATCGGCTGTGTAACACTTCAGGTGGTGTTTTTAAAGAGTTTACAAGCTCGTGGTTTTCCTCATAGCAGCTTCTCGATGGTCAGTGTCCCAGCGGTGCAGGCTGCGGCCAGTGAATGGGCGCCCAGCATGGAGATATATCAGTCATCTTCTTCGTTCTCATCCTCATCATAATCACCATCATCACGTCCTCTCTTGTACATTTGGCTCTGTCGACTTAGTAGAACCGTCCTCAGGATCTTGTAAAGGACAAAAAAGGAACAGCTCACGGACTGAGCCTCCCATTTTTCCTGAGTGAGCATCAGCGCGTTCAGCCTGAAGCGCGTCACGGTTTAACATCACCTGGACGTCCAGAGGTGGAGGATGCAGTGGCCACACCGTGTAGAGTTTAATCTGTGAGTCTGGGCGAGCCTGGTGCAACACTTTTTCCTGCTCCGTTTAGATATAAAGGAAAGATTTTCATCTTACTGACGCTGAAAACTATCCCGACGTCTCCCAACGGAGGCTCCTACCTCCCTAGCTGCTCGCTCAGTTTGATCTGTACTGGCAGGGAGCTCATCCTGGATATTCCCGCACAAAAGAAACCTTCAAAGGACTTAACGTGTGTTGTCAAGGCATGTGAAGATTCTATATAATCGATCTATATAGGCTACATGATGAAATTGTATGAAACATTGAATGCAAATGGTGTAATTATTGATTTGTGTATCATAGTTGTCATACATTTACTGGTGGAAGAGTCGATTTAACTGTCAGAGGAGTTTTGGTGTGTTTGCAGTGCCTCTCTGCTCTCTGTCCCTGACTGAATTATCGCTCAGCTGCACGTTCAGTATGTTTTCCGTGTTTTTAAGTTCCCTCTCCTTCTTTTATTTCGTGCATATCTTATAATTGTAATTAGGGATAACCACGGTCATTGCCATTGGTCCAAACAAACATGGTCTGGTGGTGAAGTTAGTGGTGTGAGGTCAGTTTTTGTTGTTTTTTTTCGTTATGAAAACCCTGAAATGCCCCTCTCTCTCTCTCTCTCTCTCCGACCTGCCTCGATATCTGTTATCAGTGCGTCTCTTAATCACAGAATAAGTGAGTTGTTTTCTATTCTGCAGCAGGTAAAGAGGCCTAACGCTACCTGAGCTGAAATCATCGGATGAACACAGAACTAGAAATGACAGCCCCAGCTAATATTTAGACCTGTTTTCACATTTAGCTTCTGATAACTGATTGATCATCAGGCTTGTTTTTCCCAGCTGAAATCGTTTTGTGACAGTTTCTCACCAACATACAAAAACATCTTTTTAAATCACACATTGAGAAATGATTGGTGCTCTAGTACCAGCCTCTCTGTAACTGATGAGTATTATCGTTATCATTTATCATTTCAAGTTCTTTGTCTGAATATAGTGAAAAGTTTGGAGTCCAAAGTGATGTCCGGACATGTGTAACGTCCAGAGAAACAGCAAAGGTTACTAGATATTATCTGCTCATAAACACAGTCTGGTCTTAAAGCCACCTCAGTGTGAGCCACATTTACACATATCATTTTCAGAGTCGCATTTTCCCCCGACACACACACACACACACACACACACACACACCTGCTCCTCACTCTGCTCCAGAACGTGAAGGGATGTCCGACACCATCTTTTTTTTTAAAGGACATATTCAATGCAGTTATATCAAGCATGGAGAAAAGAAGTCCAGGCAGACGACAGAGCTGTGCTGTGTGTTGTTTTGTTTTCCTCTTTGAGAGTGTTGTCTCTCTTTCTTCTTTGTATCTGAGTCATGAGGAGCCGGCGAACTGGGAGTAACAACCGAACCGCCGCACTGAGGAGCACTTTTCTGTCTTATTTTGTCCAGGCCTCTTGAAAGCACCTTGGGTGTTGTTTCCCTTCGTTTGATTCCAGTGTTGTGCCTTTGACCTGTGTTGTGCACAGTTGTTTTCCCCTCTTTATCATGAGGTGCCTCTCAGAGCATAAAAGAAGCTGTGAGGCTGTGATGTGTGATACAGGTGTAGCTTGTTGATAGTGTTTTCCATGAGACACATTGTTTCCTTCATTTTCTCTTCTACAAACCGAACCCTTGTGCCATTTTAGTTATTTCTCCTGCAGTCCTTCACGCTGCTGGTCATGTTTGTCTCTACTCCCGCTGGTTGTGCTTCTTTCATGACTGAACGGGGGGTTGATGGACGGCAGGGAGACCAATCAAAGCAGGTTCCCCTCCTCTGCTGTTTTCTTAGTAAAACTCCAGCAGTGCACTTGTTATAACAAACTGATTCAGATATAAGCTCACTGTAAGTTTCAGCCTTTTTTTTTCTCTTCTTTGAACCTGCATGCTGAAGCGTGTCTTAACAGTTCCATCTTAAATGTACGTAATCAACCTTTAAAGCACTTATTGTATACTTCACCTATGTGAACCCTGTTTGATGTTTCTTTGGCTGCTTTGTTCAGTGGTTCTCAACCTGAGATTCGATTGACTGACTCCTACATAGACAGATAGATGGATCGATGCTATTAGCTGTAATAAGCAGGTTCAGCATGCAAACTGAGCCGGTGAACATGAAACACCGGCTGCTAATAGCATAACTCTAGAAGAACTCTTATTCCTCGAGCCGCCGGCATCCATCATCTATCTGTGTTGCAGCTTCTTTGGAAAGGTTGAGAGCCACTGACCAGGTGGTAGAACCAGGTGGTACTGTGATTTCTAATGTTTCAAACAAACAAAAGACAGGTTGTACTTCCACCTATAATCTGTGCAATGCTAACAAATCTGCAAAAAAAGGATCATTCTAATATATACATATATATATATATATGTTGTTTGGGCACACATGAGCGCATGCATTGTTCTAGAGATTATGACGTTGTGTACCGGAATGAGTCGGACCTCTGTGTTGGTGTAAAGTCGATGTGATGCATGGTGGGGGAGCAGAGGGACGGCATGGCTCTGTGCTTTGTGGTTTGTCGTGTGGAACTACACATGTTCGACACCCACGTTCTGTTTCTTTGTCGTTTTTGGTATGTTTGACATGTCCGTCTAACAAGGTAACGATAGGTAACCGATTAAAATGCCCCCACGACCCCCACCCCCCTCCACACACGCACACACCTTGAGCATATACCCACATATAGAAGACCTTTTGATTCATGGAGCATTTTGCCAGTTACTCTGTAAGCACTTGCATGCGTTTGTGGACATGCGCACTCATTTTAGACGTGTTGGAAAAATGTCACCTATTAAAAGTTCCTTTGTGTTCATTTCTGGACAGTATTGATGTCAAATGTGAATATTGTCAAAGAGACTGTGGACGTTTGGAAACTGACAAAACATTGTGTTTTTTTTTCTTTTTGTTGATGGCACTTTTATTTATTTGAGATTTTTAAAATTTTGTCTACCGATGTTGTTTCTTTACATGTAACGATTTTGTCTGTTGCCCTGTCTGGTTTTTGATCATAAAATGTGTCTGTGTTTTAAAATGTGCCTCATTTCTTTTGTTTAGTACCGTTTAAAAATGGACAGGTTTAATACTGACAATAGGATGAAGCCCTTCTCAACTTCTACCTATTAGTTTTTTTGTAGGAATGAAGACGTTCTCTTTGATTATGAGACAGGAAGAATTGGTCATTCAGTTGTTTGTGTAGATTCACAGGATGGAGACGTCTGGGTCCAGATGCACGAGGAGTAGAGGCTGAACTGATGGATCCACCAGGCACCAGTGAAACGGGTTTGTAGGGTTATGGTTCAGGTTTTGGGGTTAAAGGTTTCCTTTGATAAGCTGGGAGGAGTTATCATCAAAGGCAAACTGGGATCAAAGGCGCCTTTGATGAATTGGGCGTTGAGCAGAAAACCAGAACTGACAATCAGAGGAAAACTAGTACATCTGATTCAAGTACTAAGACTACAATATATGGACTAATTACAACGGGTTTAGAGAAAACTGAGATTTCCTCATTTCATTATTAACAAACACAGGATATATAAATCAAACCCTCCTGGAATGGTTCTGTTCCAAACCACAGTTAGAATCAAATGCCGCCAGGTGAGTACTTGATGGCTCTAATAAAGGCACCTTCTTTTATTATCTACATTTTTACATTATCTTCCATCATTTTATGTACGTCTGGTTTAGTTCGTTTTAATCTTGTTTTCTAGGCTTTGTATGTTTCTTTTATTTTTTGTTTTCTCTCACTTTTGCATCCCCCATTATTTGCCTTCTGTATTTTTTTTAATATTTATTCACATTGTCTCTGTTTTTGATGATTGTACTAACTTTTCCTCTCACATCACATCATAACGTTTTTAACTCATTGAAATAATGCTTAATTACCTGGGTGGGTGGACTCTTGTTGTATTTTCCTTATCTAAAGCACTTTGTGGTGCATTTTTCTTGTATTTTATGAATGAGTGGTTATTTCACCTACTTGTAAATGACATAAATCACGACAAATACTTGAAATAACTGAGCATTGAATATATTTTTAGCAGTAGTACACTGCAGCCACAGGGCAGCGGCAGGCAGAGGGAGGAGAAGGGCTGCGGCCTCTTCGACCCGCATCCCATCGGTCCCACCCTCCCACCGGACCGACAGTCTCCTCCCACCGCCAGCCGGAGCTCCATGTCCGCAGCCCCACCGCCGCTGCTGCTGCCGCTGCTGCTGCTGCTGCTGCTCCTCCGGCGGCCATCGACGAGCGAACGTCGCTGACGACCATGTAGGAGGTGGGTGGGTTTGTTCTCCTTCCTAACCTCTTTTATTTCCCTGAAAACACTCATGTATTCCTCTCACGTTGGGTTAACTCTGAAAATCATCAAGTGATGAAATGGGATTAGCCCGTGGACATATTTGTTCTGCGACTGTGTTGCATCCGATGAAGATTTTCGAAGTATTGTCGATCTGCCACGTGTAAAACATGTGTCCAGATGACGAGGAGCCATCCGGTCATCGTTTGTCCCACATGGACATCAGCGCGTAAACGCGACAATCTCACAAATACATCGCTTCCCTCCTCCTGATGCCTTCAGGGACAATTAGGACAAAAGAAGACGGGGCATGATTTGAATCTGGTGCCCCCCACACTGGTTGTGTTGTCATAGTGACAGACAAACGAACTAATTGTGGTTTTACATTGAACTCGACATGGAAATAGAACTTTTTGATGTGATGTGTCTATGGGCAGGAAATTAGATGACATTGTATTTACAACAACAGTACAAGCCCTCTTTATGCCAACAATATAACTAAATATGCAAACAATAGATCAGATTTTTTTTTTTTTTAGTTCAAATGTTGTCCAAAAAGTTGACTTCCTCTGACGAGGGCATTCCTACTTCACTGTCACTGGTTCGACATATTTCACTGGCTGCTCAGTTATCAGCTCTGCTGCAGACGTTTCCTGTTGCAGACGTGAGCGGCTCTCCTCTGACCTGTGTGTGACCTGTGTCGTCAGGCTTGAGGTGCGAACCAACTGTAAACTAAACTAACAGATGCGTAATATAACCGCCAAAGACTAAATTTGCTTGGTGACAACGTTGGAACACAGCTATTACATATCAAGTTTGCTATTGGCTGCAGCTGGTGTTATCTTTTGGCCCCGCCCCCCCCCTATAAAAGCAGAATCTCCTGGGCTAACTGCTCATGCTACTCCGGACAGCCGTGGTCTTCACTAACAGGAGACTCCAGAGGGAAGAAGTCTTTCACTTGCAGACGTTTCTGGCATCAAAGTGGACAACTTACAAATCGGGGGAGGTGGCACTATGTGAGTGGGCGGGGCTTATGTCGTATGATGGCCACATGCAGCGGATGTTTGAGTTTCCATGTTGTTTATGTTCCAGTTTAACACATTGTGTGGTATTCCATGTAGAACTACACCATAGCAGCTTTCACACTGACAACAAATAATAGTTGTGTGTGTTTGAGTCATTGAAATGGACAAAGTACGTAACTACTACAACAAGAGAAACAGTTTCTACTGACACATAATACTGTGTGACCAGTTAGACTGATGGGTGTTGCGTTTGACATCTTCCTGTCTGTGAATTACGCCCAGGGATTGGAACACATCACAAGATCAGTCCAAGTTCAAGCATCTGTTGATTATCCGGGACCGAGACACATCGGAAGTTCAGTTAAAATAAATTGATTTTGGGACCACTGACAGAAGAGTGTCACGGTTTGTGTTAACTGACGACGTTCCCCTGTGAATGAGAACACCTCCATAAGTAAGAGTTGTGTTCTGCTCAGTAAATGCTAGAAGTTTCTTTTCGGGAATGTTATGCTGGAACATTTGCACAGAGGTTCTATTCATGCTAGAATTCACAAGAGCATGTTATTCTCACACTCACCAGTTTTCTGTTTACATCCTCTTACGTTCTAAAGTTGTCAACACCCACACACACACGCTCTCTCTCTCGTAGTTTTTTACCTGCTAGTTGAATTACTAAAATGTGCACTGTGTGTCAGCGAGACTCTGCCTAAACATTCCATCCAGCAGTATGTCGTGGATGACAAACTGATCAGATCAGCTGTGGAGTCTCTGGATGATCAAAACGATGTGTCTCTCATGTTCCTGTTTGCCTCTGTGGTCTCCTCTGTCAACACGTTGTGACCAGCTGTCGGGGTCGGAGGACGGAGGCCGAGCAGGCGTTAGAGCTGTCTCACACTTTCTTCTGTCATGCAGACAAAGTTTTTTTTTTCTTTCTAAAAGTGACCTCTCCACACAGGCTGATGGAAGGTTTCCCTCTGCTGTTGTATGAATCCCCAAAGGTCGCAGCGGGTCCAGTGACATGGAGAGCAGAAGACATTACACACCCTGCAGAGCTAACACAGGAGCCTCGCCGGCACCACCGAGCACAAAATGACCCACAGAAATGGAATCGGAGGGACAAGCGATCGCTGCGTCCGCTTGGAGGAGTCCACGGCTGCAGAGCAGGACGGCAAAGACGAGACAGTCGAAGAAGTCAACGACTGTGAATCTGAGGAGGGCGGGCTGGGGGGTGATGAAATCAGAACCTCCGTGCCTGCACCGGGTGCCGTCACCGCTCCTGACGGCGGCTGGGGCTGGGTGGTGCTGGTAGCCACGATCGTGGTGCTGGCTTTGACCCTGGCCTTCCCCTCATGCATGGGAATTTTCTACACAGATCTGCAGAATGAGTTCCAGGCATCGAACAGCCAAACGTCCTGGGTGCCGTCCATCATGACGTCAGTGCTCCACGCTGGAGGTAAAAGATGGTCACGGTCATGTCATGTACCTGTGCTTCTTAGGTTACATCAGGAAGTGCACGTAGGTCTGTACTTCAGGGGAGGTGAAGAAAGTCTTTAACACAGAAGGACAATAATTCTGAAAAATGTGATTTATTACAACAATTCAGGAGTAACTCAAATGGATGATGGACTTTTTGGTTTCATGCTTTGTGTTTTAGTAGTAAAGCAGCATCAGCTAAACAATGAATCATTCAGTCATGAAATACTTTCTGAAGTGCTGATTGGTTTGATATCTACTGATAAATATTTTTGTTAAAAATCTACATTTTTGATTTCATTAAATTGTATTTGTAAAGCCCAACATCACAAATTAAAGACAATTTTAAACTCTCAATCAGACAAACTGCCAAAAACACTCTTAGCAGGGGAAAATGATTTTGTTCCATCTCATGATGAAATAAATCTAAATAAATCTGGACTCTGAGATGTTGTTGAGACAAGTCCTTGTTCATGTAAATTTATGTCCACTTCCTGGATGTTATGAGATGAGTGTTTCTCAAGTTCATGTTAATATACAAATATTTTAAAGTGATTCATTTAAATTGTTTATATGGAAACCCCCCCCCTAATGTTTGGTTTTGGTCTCAGCGAAGGTTTCCTGGAGCAAACGTGTCATAGTGTGGCATGAATGAGAGAGCAAACACATTCTCAGCGGAGCTTTCAGGACTGAAGTTCACGCCGATTAATTCTGAACACAAGTTATGTGAAACATTCTGCAGGATTAAGAAAAATGCCTCTGTAAGCCATTGCCTGATTTTTCCAGTGTGCATTAAACTAAGAGCATTACATCTCACAGGTCCTTTCTGCAGCGTGTTGGTGGAGCGACTCGGTTGCCGAGCGACGGTCATGTTGGGCGGGGTCCTGAGTGGGCTGGGAATGGCTGCCAGCTCCTTTACACAGTCCATCGTCCAACTCTACATCACAGCGGGGGTCATTACAGGTCAGTCAACGCTCAGCACATTTATTGTCCCAGCCAACGCCTGGTAACCACGGTGACCAACACCACTCAGCACAGTTAAGTTAGCGGCTAGCGGGTGAAGAAGATGGAGCAGCCGAGTGAGAGTAGATCAAAACGAGGAGATTATACTCTTAAAGTGATTAGTGGGATTCAACGCGACACCGACTCAAAGGTCAGCGTGGCCGCTGGCACGCCATTGTGACTACTTCGTAAAAATATATCTCAGATAAAAAAATGGTAAAAAACATGATTTGACAATATATAACAGGATGTTCTGGCTGGTGCTGCTCTACCGGTACAGTATTTGTATTTACTGATAACTGACGGGAGCATCAGGTCGTCACATGCTCTTCATTTGAAATCAAGTGTCCCTTGTAATTTATATTTGACGTTTTCCATGATTTGTGACCAATGCTCTGCAGAAAACCGTTGACGTGATACATCTGCTCTTGCGACCCACTTCCTTAATCAGTGACTGCAGCTGTTTGTGGTGTTGAAAGCCTCGATGCTTTGTTGCAGGACTGGGTTTCTGCTTCAGCTTCCAGCCAGCTGTGACCATCCTCGGGCACTACTTTGTGCGTCGACGGGCATTTGCCAACGCCATGTCTTCCACTGGCACGGCCCTGGGTTTGTGCACGCTGCCGTTCCTGGGGAACTTCCTCCACACTGAGCTGGGCTGGAGGGGGAGCTTCCTTGTTCTGGGGGCTGTTCTGCTCAACTGCTGCGTGTGCGGGGCAGTGATGAGGCCTCTGGAGCCGCGCAGGTGTCGAGGCCAACCGCTGATGAACCATGGACCTCCTCCGCCAGAGGAGGAAGGCGTGAGGACGGACAAAGGGAGGGTGAGGGCGCTATGGAGGTGCGTGCTGGCTTCCCTCAGCAAATACATGGCCTTTGATCAGCTGTGTAACAACTCTCGGTACCGTGTGTACGCCATCGGCATCACCTGGATGATGCTGGGCTTCGTGGTGCCGCTGGTGTATCTGGTTCCCTACGCCACAGACAACGACATGGAGCAGGGCCGCGCCGCCATGCTGCTGTCCATCCTGGGCATCGTGAACATCGTGGTACGGCCGCCGATTGGCATCATCTTCAGTCTGCCCTGGTTCAAAGGTCGACACGTTTACGTGTTTGCGTCCGCTCTGCTGGTCAACGGGCTCAGTAACAGCATCTGCTGCATCGGGCCCAGCTTCCCCGTACTGCTGACCTACGTGCTGACCTACGGTCTGTCCATGAGCGTGGTGGGCTCGCTGATGTTCACCGTCCTCATGGAGATCGTGGAGATGAGCCGCTTCCCCTCGGCTCTGGGTCTGCTCGCCATCATGGAGAGCGTCACGCTGCTCATCGGGCCTCCGCTGGCTGGTAAGGTGACGTCACACAGCGAAAAGCTGTCGACTGACCGTTTTAGTCTCTTGACAACAACTCTAGTCATATGCAGAATGTACCAAAGATAGTTTTATACTTGTTTGTATACTGTCATGGCAGAAGCCCAGCTTCACTTTTCTTTGAAGGTTTGTAACTTGAGCCCCTGACATTCACAGAATGGGGGGTGGTGGTGGGGGGGGATTCCTGCGTCGTTTGGAACCTGAAAAACAGCTTTTATTGTCATCCAGTGAACAAATCAAATAACCTGTAGAGAGTAAACACCATTAGAAACATTGCCTCCATTAGCGGTGTGTGCACACTTAGATTCCAGAGGTTACTAGTACTAGTTAGTAATACAAAAACAACAGGTGTCTTTGGGGTTTTTTTTTCAACCAACAACAGCAGTATATCAACATGAAAAACCATAGTTGGCCACATGTTAGTCTCTTGTAAAACACATTGGTGGATCAGAATTCTTATATTCTTCATATTGTCAAGTATAATATAATGTATATAAAATCTATAATGAAATTGTGTGTGTGGCTTTCTCTCAAACACAACAGAGGTAGAAATATTTAAAAAATAATAATAATAATAAAAATAAAATACCAAAAAATGGTATGTTATGTACATAAGTTAATATGCAAGGGGATTTTCAAAACAAATGATATATTTACTGACGTTGTTCCCCTAAAATCAGCCATTTTGTTCAACGTAACTTGTTCTTGCCTCTGCTCTTTGTTTGACTGTACGCACATGATCATCCCTGGTATGTGCGTCAGTCGATGAGATGTAGATAAGGATATATGAGGTCTCGGACTGAATATCCAGTCTTCACACGTCTGTGCTTCATTCCGTTGGTGGCAGCAGAGTGAGGAAAGGTCAGCGGCTCGTTCTCAGCGCCGCTGCTCTCAAATGACAGGAACACCCCGCAGTTTATGGCCGGCCGGTGTTGTAACCACGTCCTAACGGTATTTCTGTAAACCTGAGGGATCTGACCTTTTAGTGGGAACGCAGACCTCTGCCAAGTGAAACTCCTCGACAGATACACATGAAAACATGATGTCTTTGGAGGGGTTTGTTTATGGATTGTAATTTTCTGACCATTCTGACGCTCAACGTGAAAACCTCCAGGGAAGAAGAGTCAAACACTGAAGTGTCTGTACCTTCACCTACCATTTGTTTTCTTGCCACATGAATATTCAACCATTTCAATGGTAAAATACAAACTGCTGCTGCTGCTGTTTTTTCTTTCCGTAGGAATCCTGGTTGACAGAACAGGCCAGTACTTCCATGTCTTCTTCGTCTGCAGCGCCGTCGTTGCCTCATCCAGCCTGTTTCTCATGGTGTCCTTCTGCTGGCTGGACAGACGTGAGAAGAGGACTTCGATGCCCAAACAGGGTCACCCGTCAGCGGCGCTCAGCCCACCGGTCGACGCCGCTCTAGGCTGTCAGTACAGCAGCGTGCCCACAGAGGGCGACAAAGACAAGTCCAACGGGGCAGAGCTCCACAGCAGCGTGTGAATGTGCTCAGGCCACTGACCACCCCAGGTCCAGGACATCTGACCAGAGGGACCAACCGCTGCAGCTGGTTCCCAAAACTAGTATTTTGCACTGTTAGACCCACGCTGGTCCGTTCTTAGCGAAACAGACTTCCAATGTGTTGGTGCTGTGATCTGATGTGATCACATGATCTGTCACACATGATGTTCACATCACGGTATCAGGCCAACGTTGCCGCTCATTTTCTATGTTTCATCAGAGACACCTGTAAATCACACTCCTGTCAGATGAGACATTCTTCTATAAGAGCCCCAAACAGAAGAAATCAGGATCTGTTGGGTTTGAGGGGGTCAGTTACACAGTCGAAGTGATAACCACCACCCACCCCGAGGCAGTGTTAGAAATCAGCTGCTCAGCATAACAGGATGTGACAAATCACAAACCTCATGATTTGATATCAAATAAAAATGAGATGAATCACTAAAAGTCAACTCCAGTGTTCGAACACGAACGAACCCACACGTGTTATTTGAACGATATAACAGAAAAGCACAAGGCACATTTAAGAGACGTTACATTTCCTTTTCTGGGTACACATGTGATCCTTTGCTGGATGTGAAGTAGAGTTTGTGAGTTTGAAAAATAATAAGATTCAAAGAGAGTGTTTCGAATAACTAATCTGACCCAATTCAGCAGCTCTGCAAAAACATGTCCACCTTTAATGGATCATGTTCAGTTGTGTCGGCAATGTGTTGATTTTATTTATTTCTGCAATTGTATTGGAATTCCTGATATCTAGAGGCGTTTCTGGTCTTCAGTCCACCTCAAGAGTTTGTTTCTAATCGACCTTAAGTTGGACAAGAACTGATCTTTGTGCTGGCTGATGTAGATGAATGACAAACAGGATGCTGACTGTTTCACACCCACTGAGGTGTGTTCAGGTCACATCAATCTAGTTTTAGTTGTCACATATACAAAAAAAAAAAGAAAAATGGAGTCAATCAGTATTTTATTTTCCAGCCTTTCATTCCTTAATGGAACAGTGCCTTCTTACATAACTACTATAATCTACAAGGACGGGATGATTTCACAGCCTTTGAGGGAGAAAGTGAACCGAAGTAGATGGTTTCATTCTGTATTTCAGCTCACTGGTGTTGTTGATGCCGTGTCAGAGGTTTTAAACCTTTAATGCAGCAAATGGAGAACTCAGTTTTTATCTACAGTGTTTTCCAGTGGACACATTTAAACCCAAGATGTCTGACACAGTATGATAGATTTTGGACTCATCAATGCATCATGGAAGAAAATCTTTAATTAAAATAATGTGATACATGAAATGACAAACACACACACACAGATTAGGAATTTTGTGTGTTTAAATACTTGTAAAAGCTGGAAACCCATTCATTTTCAGTATCACTTCCATCTTGTTACCACGGTGCATTTGAAGGGTCAAAGTTTTAAAAAACTTTTTGTCACACAGCACCAAAGCTGCTCTTTTACCTGTGTGGTATTTCATGTCAGGTATTTGCTGCACTGCTGTTAACAAAACTGAATATTATTAGTACTTCCTTGATTTTGTCCATAGTTTTGTTATTTATACAGTATGATGACACAGATAATAAATGTTTCAGTATCCTAAGTGTTTTATTTGAAGTCTACTTTACACACAGCCCTTTTCTATTTTTAATAATGTGCAAATACCAGTGAGATAGTAACAGTAAAACTACAAATGGACCAAATTTTGTATCTACAAAAAAGAGGCTGTGATTGTTAAACTGAAGTCACTGACACTGACATGTGATACCACCACCTGGTGGTCATAATCTGTAAGCACAGTGTTTTTAATCTTTAAAGGAAACAAGGGTCAAGGTTTGGAAATAGTTTAGAATAATTTAATGGAGGAATTAACTATTATAGCTCCGGTACATCACCATGCAATACTAAGATTTCTTACTTACAGACAAAAACTGAAACAACACACTTACTGTGAAGGTAGATTTCTTGTTACCTGTTACATTGTACAGGTGAACATGAAGTCATCACTGAGTGGAACAAGTGGTGATGATGGTTCATTTGCCAGAAGGTGGCGCCCTAACATGATGTTGAGCTGTGTAATACAAGACAACTATGTCCATCAACCCTTTGAAGCTAGTGTTTGAGTCAACATATCTCAGAAGAAAATTGGGGTTTTGAAGTTTTAATCATGCGTTCTACAGTGTTCTACAGACATGAATGTGTGTACACCGATCCATGCACTCAAACGTCTACTGTCTTCCTAGATGTTGTTTGTCATTAGTCACAGAGCTCAAACACAGCTACCTTTCCTCTGACCTGTCCCTTGGCCACCTCGCTCTCCTCTGATCTCTGCTTGTGTTTGCACATCTGCTGCATCCGGACCTTCAACCTGCCAAACAACACACGACTCAAACAAACAGCTGAGATATCTGCCTCTGCGTCATCCTGTGTGTGTGTGTGTGTGTGTGTGTGTACGCCCACCATCAGCACAGTGTGGGGCAGCGGCAAACAGCCCGAGTGGGGTCACAGCAGGGCGCAGCTGATTTGTCGGTGGTGTAGTCGGCTGCGGACACAGACGTGTCGTTGGCGATGTCCCACAATAGTTTCTCCCTCCAGCGGGCGACTCTCTCAGCTGTCTCCTGGTACTGGGGTGTCCCAACGTCTAAGGGCGTTTCCTCGGCCTCGTCTCGTTCCAAATCAAATATCAAGGGCGGATCGTGTAGCTCCTGAGTTCCCGTCGCCCCCCCACATGCTTCAGCAGCACCTGCCACACGAGAGCTCGTGTGTTAATCTCCAGGCCGCTGACTTTGGTCTGCTACACAACTCCACTCAGCACAACACACAATCGCACGCAGTGCTTTTAATCTGATGTGTTTTAGTGATAATCAAAGCTCCATGCTTTCCAAAAGCTGCTCACGTTCTGTGCTTGCATCATTCAGCTTTTATGTTTCTTTTAGACAACACATGAAAGGAAACAATCCATGAAAAGTTTCAGATGTCACCCAATTCCCTACTGAATAAAAATGCAGTGACCCAGCTCTACGCGGCACATTGCGGCCATTACACGTACATTACGCACACGACATACTTTTAAGTCCTGAATGCACCCGTCATGCTGAGTTAAACTGTTGGAGACGTGTGACTTCCATCTACCTGTGCGGTAGAAAGCTTTGTACTTCCCCGCTCGAACTGCCTCCAAGTCACCGATCTGCCCTCCAGCTCCACTGTTGGGGTGGAAGAGTACCTGCACAAAAAGAGGGGAGGAACTAATATCTGCAGCAGGAGGTAACTCAGCCGAATCCCCCCGCCCCCCGACTGGGTTTGTACCTGGCGGCCAGCGTGTTGGCCGTACAGGAGGACATTTGTGGCGTCAATGGCGTCGTATCGTCTGTCCGACGGTGGTGTTACACCTGCCAGAGACAGCAGAGTGGAGAAGATGTCCATACCGCTGTGTGGGGATCACAAGAGAACAGGTTTAGTTCTTCTGCTGTGGACCTCTGGCTCGCTTCACGCGCACAAAAGAAGACGGCCGGATGCCGATGTTCTTGTCGCCACGTTACGTGGCGTTAATGTTGTTAAATGTTGTTAAATGTTGGTTCTTCGCGAGTTGGATTTTTGGGTGTTTGTGGCGAAAATGAAATACCTGAGCAGGGCCGAGCTGGTGCTGTTTGCAGGTACGACACTGGGCCAGTAGGCCACCGTTGGCACCCGGTGGCCCCCTTCCCAGGTGGTCCGCTTGGCCGAACCCCCACCTTTCACAGGAAAAAAAGAACAGAGACCAATGTCAGAAATGTCACATATCCCTGTTTATGAGAGCGTTCCATTTGGCAACTTCCTGTCTGCAGCTTGGAAAACTCAGACACAGACGGAAATGACGTTTGAGGTGTTTGGTGAGATGTGTGCTCCGCAGAAAGCCTCCTTCACCTCAGGAGGAAGAGGAACTACTAGACGGTTAAAGGTGATTCGATAATCACAGAAACATCTTCTTTCGTTCGTTGTTTTAACCTTTGTGACACTGTCACGAAGTATGCGTGGAATGAAGATCTTCAGTACCTCTCAAACGCTGCCACTTTCCTTTGAACGGTCCGACACCTCCTGCATACTGGCACTTCTGCTCCCAGGGACCATTGTCACCTGCGTAAACCCACATACTGTGTCAGACGTGGTTTTCTGGAAAACCCTCTGCTGATGTACCAACACATGACAAACCAGTGAACCAGATGAGAGTATTGTCTCTGGCGGTGGCGTCGGAGGCGCTCTTTACCGCCCCCACCAGGCTGTCCATCTCCCGCAGGCTGGCAGCGTACACTTTGCCGCTGTCTCGTTGGGAACCGGGAACAGAGGAGGCATCGGGTGAGAGCGGAGGGGCCAAGGGCACATGCATGTGAGCCAGGGCCATGTAGAGAAGATAGGGTCGTCCTCGTTCCCTGCAAGGACACGTACAGCACATGTCAGACACGTTTGGTCCCGTTTGTACCGTTCCTCTCGGCATCTCAGTGACGTCACTGCAGCTCTTTTGTCTTTGGTTAACGACCCAATCTACATGTGTTTTTTTTTAAATTCTACTTTTTGTCATTTCTCTTAAAAATATGTCACTGTTCTTGAATGCGAGAAGCGTCACAGGTTGCAGCAGTTGTGAATTAGAAAATGCTGTAGACGTCGTTCCAGTTCTGACTGACAACAACAGACATCACATCATCTCTGACCAAACATGCACGTACACGTCAGCATATTTTCACTTTAATTATTATTGGGACATTAAATGGGATTGTTGGCATATAGTACTTTATATAATATGTCTGTGCCGCGTTATTATATAGTAATATAATCGTCCTGTACTATTCACACAGGAGGATGAATCCATACGTGAACCTGCACACTTTGTTTTGTCAGCAAACGACTGTTAACAACTGCTTCTGCTACATGTGAGAACGTAGCCTGGAGCAAAACAAACACACACACACACACACACACACACTGCAGCAGCGTTAGCTATCTTCGAGTGGATCTGTCTGTGCATTCTGTCACCGCTAACTTGCCTTAAGCGCTGGCACAGAAATACCTCTTCCTCACTCTGACCTTCCTGTAACCCTGAAACAAGGCTTCTGAACGTCTCGCAGTACACATGTATAATGTGGTCTATCTGATCAGAAAGGCAGTATTTGACACTTTAGTAAAAAAATAAAACTGGGGAGTGTTGGGAAGTAACTATGCTGTTATATCATTTAATTCCAAAACCTTTTTTTATTTTCTCAACACGAAACTGACAAATGACGACTAACTATGAATATGGACACAGAACAACGCATATCCTTACTAGGCAGTTGTATTTTACCTTGCCTGGCGTATAATTCTGAGCGCTGCAGATTTGTACTGGTCTGTGAGCGTCCAGAGGTCGAGGGGCTGCTGCACAACACTGCTGTTTTCAACCAGAGGAAGTCCCACACTGGAGTAGCAGCCTCCAGGTACAGGCGCACTCCTCTCCGGTCTGCACAGACATCAACAACAATATCGTGTCAGAAATCACTTTATCAAGTGTAATTGGTGTCTGGGACACAGGTGATTGCTGGGTAAACCTAAACCACACCTACATACTTCTACCTACTTCAAATGCTGTCAGTCATCTTCGCCCTGCTTTTCAACGGGTGCTTGGGCATTAACTGTGCTGTCACACAAGAACTTAATATAACAATTAAAAGTATCATCTGCAAAGTGCCTTCAAGGCCAATGCAAAAATTTGCACTGAATAGATGTGTGTAAGAACAGGTTTTGGGGAGTGGGTGTTAATTAATATGCTGAGAAAATATTTTGATGCTCCACAGACTTGGACTGGGGAACGCACCTGAAAGCAGCGGATCCAGATGAGTCACAAGGGAGGCACCGTGGCCGATTAAATCCAGGTATGTCGGTGCAGCCCATGTCATTACTGTAAGGAACACCTAGGTAGTAGTCAAAACCTGACAAATCACCAGACAGAAAACATACTTCAGATCCACATGATGCACACACCACCAGTGTTGGCAGTTATTCTGTGGATGTAGTGTTACAATTACAGGTTGCCCTGTTTCAAATGTAATAGTAGTGTAACTACTTAGTTGAAGTATGTTGAGATGTGTGTGTGTTTGAAAGTAAAAACAGCATCAACACTGACGGCTGCTAGCAGTTAACATGATCATTCATTCACAGACAAAAAACTGAGTGCAAAAATACTATTATTAAACATACCGCTTAGGTCTTTGCAGAAATTGTTCAGATGTAACTAAAACTGCATTCATGTGTATTCCCACGAGTAACTATATTTGTCTCCAGTACTTATTTTGTAATTAAATTACGCACAAACACTGCAAACTACAGCAATGAAAATTCAACAGTTGAACGTTTTCTGTTGTTCAGTTTATGAAATTCGTGTTTTTGTGTTCTGGTATTAACCACTATTAACCATCGATTTGATGGAGGACTAAGATGGATGTCAGCGACAGACAGCACCGCGATGTCCCTTTGTCCAGGTGGACCATTAATCCAATTTGTCCGACCGTGGCTTTGTGGTCGATTTACAGGTGTGCAGGCCGCTACAGGTTCTAGATACTGGGTACTGTGATGACTTTGTAACCGAGGAACTTTTTTTTTTTGGTGCATTCTCTGTTTTGCTACAAGAAACTTGACTCCCGACTGCTCTCCGACTTCCCCACCTGCACAAAATGTGCTGTGTGTAATTTTTGTATGTGTTGTAGGTGAAGAGTCAGGAGAAAGTCTCACAAGACACAGCTGCAGAGTTTCCATGATTAGCGACACTGTTTCGTCTGCTCGCGGCGCCGAGGCCAACAGATTCATTCACACGGTCATAAAAGCTGGAAAACCCTCAAAGGTCGGAGCGACACTGGTGAAAAGTGTAAACGATTTGTTCTCACATCTAAATGTGGCTGCATCATACAGCTGTACTTCAATACATGCTGTTTTTATTGGCTCCGTTGCCGCGGAGGCATCATCACCAGTGGCGCTGATGCTGACTCTGCTATTTATTTTTCTATTTCCACTTCACAAAGTTTAGTTTAGTGTAAACCTGGAGTTAGTTCATTCTGAAAGGACAACAACTGCAGAACGTGCCCTATTTCAGGGAAATTCAGGTTGCTGATTGAGTTATTTCAGACTTTACAGGCAAATACGAAACCTGACGTGTTGTTTCATTTTTGTCCGTTTATGTGAACAGAAGTGAAAATTCAGATTTCTTCATTTCAGGATGATCAAATGTTTGTGTTGATCAACAACGATAGCAAAGAGGTGATGAGGATACGGAGATGACGATAGACTGGTCCTGCTCAACGTGTTGTTTGATGTCAGCGGCCCACTCACCTCGTTTCGTTGGACCATACGGTCCATTATGGCCGAGATGCCATTTTCCAATCATGGCGGTGTAATATCCCGCGTCGTGCAGCAGCTGTGGC
>CAAKHB010002069.1:0-47500 GCA_901007665.1 Aeoliscus strigatus | reverse complement strand
TTGTTGGGAGCTGTATAAAAACTACTTACTGACTCCTTCAAACTGGGTTTTTACCAGACATGGTGCTGTGTGGAATCAAGGTGCCGCGTTTCCTCGGTCCCAATGTGTATCCAGAGGCCCCTGACGGAGGCTGGGGATGGGTGGTGGCCGTGGCCTTTTTCTTAGTGGAGGTGTTTACCTACGGCACCATCAAGAGCTTCGGCATCTTCCTCCAGGACCTGATCGAGGAGTTCGGTGAGACCAACAACCGAGTGTCCTGGATCGTTTCCATCAACGTGTTTGTCATGACCTTCAACGGTGAGTGTGCAACGAGGTCAAGTCTGTTCAGTAACCAGGGGCCTGTTCCAGGACGAGCTTTACTAAAAACCCTGAGTTTGTTAGTCCTAGGAAGAGGAAATCTCTGAAGAGTGTTCATTTCTATCGTCACCTAAACTGACAGAAATCATACGTTTGAGGTCACAAGGAAAATGATGTCGGAAATGAGGGAAATTTCAATTTTCCTCATTTCAGGATTAACTTACTCAGACTTTTCACTGACAATGACTGAGCCTCCAGTGCGGTGAATGGAACATTCCGAACACTCTCTGATCCTCAGCTCCTCTCTCCTCTGTGATGACCAACCGCTTTGGCTTCCAACTTGTGGTGATGATCGGAGGATTCCTTATTTCTGCTGGTACCATCGCCACAAGCTTTACCAGCTCCGTCAACCAAATGTACATCACCTATGGATTAGTTGCAGGTACTCCAACTACTCTCTTCTTATCTCCCTCCGTTCATAGAAGTTTCTGCATTCCTCAGCGATATTCCTTTGTGACGTTGCAGGCTTCGGCTACTGTCTGACCTTCCTGCCCACCGTGACCATCTTATCCCACTATTTTACACGATGGCGGTCTCTGGTCACAGCCGTGGCCTCGACTGGAGAGTCCCTGTCCATTTTCGCGCTGGCACCAGGTGAGCAGCCTGTGAGGATGTTGTTGTTTTGTTGTCTACAGGTTGTGTGTGTGTGTGCTGATAAGTAAACTTTTGTGTGTCAGAAGAAACGTGATAGTTCTCAGACTCACATTCACAGTTGGGACATCAGTGGAAATGGATTTTAAAAAATAGGTATTTCAAACCCACACTGGACACCTCTGTAAGTCCTCTGATTATGACATTAAAAAAATGAACGTCACTTTGTCTATAGAGGTCAAATAATAATATTTGTCTATTTTATCATAATTCATGCATGAAAGCGTTAAGTCCTTTATAAGTCGTTGTACACGATTGTAGCTGTACATGACTACTACTACTACTATAGATGTGAGTCGTGTGTGCTGCACTACTTACAGCACTTTGACGTATTTTTACCCAAACATGTCACAAGACCTGACACATCACAAGATAAGAGCACTATACAATACAATGTTATACAATGTTGACTTATTATATTTTTCAGGTATTAGCTCGAGAGCTTACTCAAGTATTTGTACTGCTGAACACTCCCTGATGATTTCCTTTCACTCCTCAGCCTTTTCCTCGCTGAAGGATCACATCGGCTGGCGCCACACGATGGCGGTGATTGGAGCTCTGCAGGCGACTATCATCATCTGTGGTGCTCTGCTTCGGCCGATCGTCATCAAACCTATAGCGAGCCGCACGGCAGAGACCGAGGGAATCTCCCCCAAGGACGATGAAGCCGGAAGTTGTGAGGAGAAGCGCGAGGACACAAACCCACATGACTGCACCACAAACAAAATGAGCTTGTCCGAGCCAAATGCTTCCTGCAGTGTGAATAATGAACTAATTCGACATTCAGTGAGCAACTCGGATGTCCAGTGTCTGAAGGCCCTGGACGACGGCGTCCCCGAGGACAGAACGGTGGACGTCAGTAAAGCAGACACGAGAGAATCAGGGAATGAGCTTGAGAACGTGAACAAAGACGCCGAGAAACAAGCGAGGAAAGAGCAGGAGAAGAAAGGTGATGAGAAGAACTGTAAACTTCTAGATTTCTCCATCCTCAGAGAATGCAGCTTCATCTTGTACTCCTTCTTTGGCCTTTTTGCCACACTTGGCTTCTTCGCCCCTCCGCTCTACATCATCGAGCTGAGCGTGAGCCGAGGCGTCGAGCGGGACCGCGCCGCCTACATGCTCTCCATCATGGCCGTGGCTGAAATCTTAGGCCGCTTCTCTATCGGATGGATCCTAAGCCGGAAGCGGCTCCGGGAAAAGAAGTTGCTCGTCCTTCTGTTCTGTATAATCATGATGTCTGTGGATCTCGGGGGATTTATTTTGGTCACAGAGTTTTATGGCTTGGCCGTGTGCTGTGCTGTGTATGGCTTCTTTATGGGCACGGTCGCATGCACACATATTCCACTGCTCGCAGAGGACGACGTGGTGGGAATAGACAGGATGACGTCAGCTGCTGGCGTCTATGTGTTCATACACAGCTTTGCTGGGCTGGCGGGACCGCCCCTTGGAGGTAAATGTGGAGTTATTCTTTCAGAAAATAGCTCCTGTGGTTCCATCTTGTGACTGCATATGAGTCCATAACATAATGTGATGAATTAGAAATGTTTGTATCTTTAATGCCCTGTTACTTCCTGAATGATGTAGTTTGACAGGGAGAAATCGTAGACTAATAGCTGCATTACGTCATTTAATCATAAAATAAATAGCTGTCATCATTACTGGAGACAAATGGGTGAGTTGGTGAGATTTGGGCTCAACCCTGATTCAGTATGTAAATGAATGAGGTTAATTGGTGTGTAGAAGGATTTGAATTAACTTTGAACTATTGCATTTTAAACATGGTAATTTCTAATTGGAGCCAATTACACCCCCCAGCACTGAGTGTTTCATGTTCTACCTATCAGCTCACGGGACTTGTGATAGTGTGACAGTGTTGACGGAGGTGACGGAGGTGACGGAGGCTCGAGTCAAAGACTTTAACTCTTAGTTCTCTGTTTCACAAAAGCTCCAAAAATCACTTCAGGTTGTTCATCACTTGATTTGAATTCTCCTGCAGGTGTGCTGGTCGATGTGACTGAGGATTACGGATCTGCCTTCATCTCCTGCGCCGCCGGCATGGCAGTGAGCGCGGTGTTCCTGGGTTTCGTCCGACCTGCTAAGAGGGGATTGTTCTGTAAGAAGAGGACCTGTGAACACATGCAGGTAGTGGCAGAGGACACAGAGGAAAGGACAGGAGGAGATAAACCAGATGAGAGAACTGATGGCGCAGTGAATTCCTCAGGCCTCCATGGACCATAACAAGGTGGAGCTTTTCTGAGCTGTGTATCCAGATGAAAGTATCGGGCAAACGAGCATCAGAACTACCTGATGGGTACTGCTGAGTGGCCTGAGGTGAAGATCTCGTCTTCATCTTCAGTCTTCCAATCTTACCTTTAGATCACAGCATGTGTGAAGCAGTTGTGCCTTAAGCACCTAATGTACCAAAAAGTATTTTTTTCCATCAGTACTTCATTTAATTCAATACTTGACTGAAAGTCGACATGTTTTTTTTTTTTAATTCATCAAGTACATTGTTTTTTTAAAAGTTCTTGGTGTATTCTTCTTTGAACAGGTAAGTTGATACACTCAAAAGCCAGAACAGCAGCAAGTACCAAAACACTTATGATTTTTATAGAATATTTTATAGAACATGTATGAACCTCAGGAAAAACACTGTCGGCACACTGCAGTATGATGTGTTGCAACTCTTTTACTATTTTTGTAATGAAAATGTGTTTGATCACAATAAATCAGATGTGTTTTTACATATGGTCCTTCAGATTTTATTTCATACATGTTTGAAAGTGTTCCCAACAGGGAAGGTCTGATAAATGGACCAGCAGTTATTGAATAATCACACTTTGCAAAGACTTTTTCAACAGAAATTGTCACCAGTTTGCCAACCAGCTGTAGTTCAAACTGTTCGTCGCTGTTTTTGTTTTTACACCAGTCAGCCAGTCACCAGTCAAAAAATCAATATGGTGGACTTTAGTCATCCTATGGACTTTTTTCCATTAACAGCTGACGTCGGCCAAATTTCTTGTTAACGCACAACGTTTCAAGTAGTTAAGTTCCATGTCTGCAGATTGTTCTAGTTTATGGGAATGTCAAGAAAATCAGCAGAAAAACACACACAGGTGGAATACAATAGGCATACAACAGTTTTAACACTTGTTTTGTTTTTATTCTATTCATCTATTTATTTATTTTGGTGCCAAAGCTCCTTGTCCAAGCTCCTTACGGAACATGTTTAACCTATGTGTTAGAAATGACAGAATGCAAAGAGTCTGTTTCATAGACAGACAATACTTCGCTTCTGAAAATGGAAAATGTGCTTTGGTCATGTTACAGTCATAAGAATGATGCTACATAAATGCTATTTACAAATCACCGTCCTATTCTTTCCCAGTGTTGTTCACCGGTTTTCCAGTGAGTCTAGGCACCTGCGGAGCCACAGTTTGGATGTTTGAAAGGCTTCAGTCGGTTTGGGAAAGTGCAACGCTGGCGTCTGTTGACTGGGATCCTCCATCCAGTGCAGTAAGGCCTGAAAAGACATGAAACTCACTTTGAATGAATGAATGTGCTCAATTGTGTGAATGTGAGAACTGATAGCATCGACACTGACACACTCATCGCTATTCATAATTCACTCAGATAAAAAATGATGACATAAAACTGGCCCAAAAAATAAAATGACTAAAGATGGAACTAAAAATGTCAGTATTTCCAATATGTACCAGTAATGTGACTGATTCCAGTTATATTTGTTGTGTAATTAAAGGACATAATCCGTTACATGTAACAGGTTACTGTCTTGTACGTGTGGATGACACAGCTTAAGTACAGATTGGATCTGACAGGTAATTATGGTTAAAATTCAAGCTGTCAGATTCAGCATGAATCACCAAACATCTCCATGCTCAGCACACTCAGGTTAAAATAAAATCAGCTTTCTGTGAACTCAGACAGCCCAGAACCTTCTCGGGCCTATGCAGAGAAATTGCTAGAAAGTGGGTTGTCGGCATAATCGGGATTACTTGTGCATGTGACATCAGACTGACCTCACTGAGTCAGCACCATGCAAATGCAAACCTCATTTAAAAACATGATTAGAATGCAGACAGTACCACATCATCATCTGTTCCAGAAGGAATCAACTGAATGTTTTCTGTCTGGCACTATTGTATATGTAATAATAATAATAATAATAATAACAATAATAATAATAACAATGTTCTCATCAGCTCACAATTGTCTGACACTTCTAGTGTGTTCTCGTGTGTTTAAGCAGCAGTGCGGTAAACAGTGGAGACCTGAACGTTCAAGTGATGACGAACTCCAAAATAATAATCATCATCAAAGTATGATCTTTTTTTTGTTGGATGGGAATTTGTATTAATGATACTATTGATTCACCACTTTCCATAATACTGTAACAGAACCCTGTCAGCCCATGAAACAAGAAGAATTAAAAAGAATGAACTGCAAAATAATGAATAAATTCAAACTATATGTAAATAAATTACAGAAAACTATATAAGTTGAATAATAAATGAAAGATGCTACAATGACAGAAAAACAGCCTAGAATGTGTGATTCAAACCAACTAAATAAACCTGACAGGTGTACACTCCACTAAAATAAAAATAAAATACAAATAGACTAAAATATGTAAAAATGTAGCTAATAAATAAAAGTCAGGTCTTGACTTACCTTGTATCTGTCAGCTATTACAAAGCCAGCTGACACTTGTAGTTTCCGAAGGCAGATGGGGCAGAAATCCAGGGGCCTGCGATCGGACTCCTCCAGGTGGTTGGAGCCCTGCATGACACAGCTCAACCACTGGCAATGCTTCATTCCAAACATATGGCCAATCTCATGCGTCATTGTCTGGAGAGAAATCAATGCAGTGTTCTTTGTGACTAAACAAAAACAGAAGTGTAATCAGCAGCACGGTGTCGTAATCAATCAGCACTGATGGAGGGAGGAAAGGAAGAGACATTCAGAGGTTCTGCTGGGACGTGTTTGTTCGGCACCTTGCAGGATCGGAGCAGTAGAGTGCTAGTGATGGGGGGGGTGTAACATCTGTCGAAGTAAGAATAGTCACCCAGCTTTGGCTGACGCTGCTTCTTCAGCCTCCCAGCATAACCTCTGGTGTAGAAACTGTCATCATACCTGGCAAAGCTGAAGACACCCATTCCTGCAGACATACAGTAAGTGATTAGAAATCACAGTGAGGAGCTAAACGCAGACCACAGTATTTCACTGTGGCGCCATCGTGTGGTGGTACAACAACATTACATGTTGCACACGACAGTCACCAATAACCAGCTTGAGTTACTATTTTCTTTCTGTCAGCTTTATATGGCGCCATCTATCCCTTCTTATCTGATGCTAATGAAACAAGAATATAGTCTCACCCATACTGAGAGACGCCTGTCCAAAAACAAAATTCCAGGATTCTTTGGGGTACAGGTCGATCATTGTGATTCCCATGATACAAAACGCATCTTCAGGTTTCCTGTGCCTCAGAAATTCTAGTAGGTCTCCTAAACGTTAGGACAAAACAATAGAACTGTAATATAATTCTTACTTACGTGTAACTCTGACAAGTAAATACACAACTGTGAGTTCATGTATGGAGAAAATCAGCGTATCAATGTTATCACCTCACTCAGGTTACTTTATGACTTACCTACCAGTGTAAATTCAACATAATCAATATGGTCATGTCCATATTACTACACTGTACTATGTAAATATATTTCTGACTATTTATGTCTCCTATTTCTATGTTTTATTGCATTTTTTACTTAGATTTTTCTCACCCGTTGCTTGTACTGCTGTTTATACATCTAAACTCATACAACTTCTCTGTGGGACAATGAAGGATTCTTTTATCTTATCATCGAAATGTATATCTAAATGTACACTGGCCAAATGTGCAGTATCACAATGGTGTGCAAAAGCTATGAGCAGAAACTTTACCAGTGAGGAGCTGAAGGTTGCGTGAGTCGCTGTTAATCCTGAACGAACACCCTGTTTGTGCAACAGTAACCGGCGGCAGGAACTGGACAGAGAGCCCGCAGAAGAAGGCTTGGCAGTAACCTCTGAGCCACGCCACATACTGCTCCGTCTGCGCTGCGGCCTCCCCAAAGGAACCTACAACACACAGAAGAGTTGAAATTCAGTGTTGCATCCTGTTTAAAGTTTTGTATGGTGACCTTGTTTGCTTGAAAGGCATTAATTATTGTTGTTATTATCATTATTATATCTGAAAATAACACATGCCTCGTTGTCCTGTATTTAACATTTGCACATTGTTTGTACAAAAGGATAGCAGTGATATGAGCTAAAGACTAAATCCTTGTGAGTTAAGCATGATCACATGGCTGCAACATGACCCTCACACTGACCTATGGTCTGAATGTAAATAGTCCTGCAGCGTGCACTGGGGGTCTTGCGGTGAGGGTCTTTGTAGAAGCTCTCAAAGTCCTGAGGCTTCTCTGGGTGGGCTCGGATCCAGTCGGAGTCACCATGCACTGTGATGGGCTGGAAGAGCGAACCAGGCCGCCCAGCGTGGAAAGCCTCCTCCAGAAGACGCCGCTCCTCTTTTGTGTACTTGCTGTAAAGTTGAATCAGGTCCTGGCGTTTTGAGATCAGGGCTGTTTGCAGCGTCTCCACAGGGTGACGAATCACCTCCATCTGTAGGAACAAAACTTTGACAGATTATTTGGACGTCTATGATACACTCGAGTAGCTGTTCTACTCTTATTGTATTTGTCACTGTCATATTCTTTTATTCATATATTATATGCTGTGTTGAATATAGTCTATTTTTGGTGTGTCTTCTTGCACCCATTTCCTTATGTCTTGTACAAGTGCCAATAAGGCCTATGTTTTTATCATTTAAAAGGCAAAATTCAGAACAGAATTCAGTCAGAACAACTATTGTGTGCACTTATGGATCAGTTTAATACTTAAGCATCATATACACGAATATATACGAATAATGATACCTAAAAAAGGTTTATGAAGCAGATGAAAACCTACCTGGACAAAAACTATAACATTAGCTTTACTTCCGTTAGAGGCTAACGTCGACTTATCGAAAAACACACTCTATCACTCATCTAAGGCATGTGTTGTAGATAACTAGAAGAGAAAAGAAGAGAAAACATGAAATGATCTAATTTGCCCCAGACTACACTTCACGTCATGTTGACGCTGGAAAGAAGCTGCTTCCGGTTTGAAGCGGCTCTGATGACGTCACATAAACAGGGGGGCGGAGCAGTTTACTTCGGGGCAACATTGGCGACGAGCAAAGATAACTGCCATGACAGACTTTACAGCCCCGGTGGGGTGGTAGTACTACTCTCGACGGCGTTAAACCGTAACCCGTTGTCATATTTACCGGTTTGTTTGTTGTGTTGGGACTCGCTGGTCAGTTCCGTCGATGACCAGAAACAGTTAACGACCGGGGCGGACGCGATACGAAAGCGGAAGAACGTTCATAAAGGTTAGTTAGCTAAAACTGTTAGCTTGACAAGTCGCTGTCACGGCGCTAGCAGCTCGCAGAGTGGCCTGTTTGCCCTGCTGTCGAAACGAGAATAGCTCACAAATAGCTGGTTAGATTTCAGACATTCGCCAAGACTGAGGGAAGTGAAAGAACCCGCTGCTGATTGTTGTTGTTGTTTTTTTTTTTAAATTCTGTCGGTGGACGCTGCAGCCGGCTGGAGCTCAGTCACACAGCCGACACTTCCTGGTGGGATGAGAGGAGGCTTCACACGGGCTGTCTGCGGTATGGTTGTGGACCTGTAGCCGGAGAAAAGCTTTAACACACTCAGCCCGGGAGAGGAGTCCTTTGCCAGAAAATAAGAGAGAAAGAGAGAAAGACAGCAGAAATGCTGACTGACAACAGGTAAAGCTACCTGTCCTCATCTTAATGGTCAAGGGTCATATGTCCCTTTATTGTGACTGAGAAGACAAGTAGCTCAGATGTGTTAGTACGTCCAATCATATGTGCATGTACACTGATGCTTCTCAGCTCCATAAAGACCTTAGTGGAGATATATTTATCCATTTCTTCTCATAATGTCTCTGCCAAATATCTGATCATGTAACTGCATGACGGTGTTGCTAATTTTGGCTCTTCTTCATGGTTTTTTTTTTGCTGATACGCCCCCTCCCCTCCTTTTTTCTTGCATCATTCCTGTCACACTAACTCCTCCACTTACACACTTGTTCCACTGTCACTCGCAACACTCTCATCTCCTTCCATTCGTGTTCTGCCACAGGAAACGCCATCGTAGCTGTGACAGTGAGGAGGACCAACAGCTGAGTCCTCAGACCAAGAGGTCAGGAGGAGGTCCCTCCCTGCTCGTGTCCGATGTGGACTCAGAGGTGAGACCAACCTGCTCCGTCTTCTGTGCTGGGGTTGCTCGCTGCACAAGCATGTGTCAGTAAGAGTGTTCAATGGCTCTGGCTCTGTGTTGACAGTCTTCCAGCAGTGACAGCAGTAATGGCGTCAGCAGTCCAGGGAGACCACTAGTGGTCACCAGCAGACCATGCATACACAGCCAGAACAACTGCATCTCCCAGTCCTCCCTCAGCCCACATCCTGACGACTCTGCCAGCTCCTCGCAGCAAGGTTTCCGTGGTGACGGCAGCGGATTTTCCTACGACTCCATCAACAGAATCCTGAGGGAGGCGCACTTCAGCAGTTTACAGTCCAGAGGATGCTCAGGCTCAACATGACCATAACCTGTGACCCCTTTCCTGTCCAGTTGTTCGTCGCCCCCCTGACTGCTGACGTCAGTGGCACGGGGGCCTCTCCATGAAAGCCTCAAGCAACACACTGTGGTCACAGGGGAGGGGATGATGTGTGGGGAGGTTTACATAGTCTGGGCTTCGAAAGGCTCATCCCCACTTCACCATGTACCATTTGTGGAGACCATAAGCACATCTGCCTTTCCATGGCCCAGCCACTGTGGTTTACTGTGCAGTATTGATGTGCGTGTGTGTGCGTGTGCACGCACTCTGTGCACTTTATAAAGAGGTTTCATTCTCTTTACATGCGTGTGTTGATGGAGATTGTGGACATTTTCATTGGTGCTAATCACAAGAAATGTGTGATCCAAAGTGCTTGTAAAACAAGAATAAAGCAAAGCACTTTAATCAACAGCTTCTCGTTTCCTTTAATCATACGAGGGTGAATCAGTCCTGTTTGTGTTCACTATGTAAATAAATGACAGGGGAGTTTACTCCGTGCTCGACGCTCAGTCTCATACAAATCTGTATATGATTGGTTCACTCTGAGTACCAGAGCAGTCGTGTGGAACCTCAGCACCATGTTCCAAACTGGGATAAGACCCTTGCTGATTGCTGATACTCAACTTGAATTTGTTACCATGTTTTGCTTTTTTAAACATCTGAGATAATGTGTAAGCCTGTCGTAAGTATACATGGTTTAATATGACTGAAAGAGTGATTCATATTTTATGTGATTTTTTTCAGCTCATTAAACATTCATCTTGAACATGTCCATGATCATTTAGTTTTACTTAATACACTAGAGATATGCAGCAGAGGAAAGAAACATTTTTATTCCTCGGAAGTCTTTGGGTTTGAGCTTATTGTGTACTACGTCCCACAACACAGAAGAGAATGCACATGAAATTAAAGATGGAGAAGGTCATCTGCATTTTATTTAGTGACTGGAGAGATCATGATGTTGCTAGTATATAATTCCACGCTGGATATTCACACTGAATCACCTCCACGTAGACATGCACTCCACAACCACTCTCATGGGTGATTTATAATCAACATGGGCTACAACAAAATAAATTAACATAACAGCTTAGTGCCAAAAAAATAATGGAAGACGACTTAGTTTCCATAAGAAAAGTGGTTGTAGTGCAAATCGCAAATGGAGGGTTTCCCCCCTCAGAGGTTCCTGTTGTGTTGCAGAGGTCGCTTAAGTTACCTAAAAGGAATCCTGAGATAAAATAACTAATTAGTGAAAACCACACGTGAATATTTACAGGCGTCAAACATGTCTTCAGTTGATTTTTCATACCACCTGTGCGTTTGCGGTCTATTATTTGCAGGTACATAATATGGATCTCCCTTCTGACCAAAAGGCAGATCCAATGACACACTAAGAGTCACAGACAAGTCTGACTTGATGAACAGATCTGATCATTTTTAAACAGATGAAACTTCAAGACATCTCCAACAGCTGCAGGTGTGAACTGTCAGTGGTCAGGAGTTGAGGAAGGAGAAGGCTGATACTGGTTGGCTGCTGTCAGATATGACCGAACTGCAAATTGAAGACGTCTCCTCATCCGCTGGACTGTACGAGATGTGGTTATGCTGATCCTCGTTTACAGAGTTGTGTACTTTGCCAGACTGGGATGTTGGTCGGACAAGGAGGGGCTTCCCTTTGGTTACCAGCTCCATACCGCTGAACAGGGACAGTGTGCTGACACAGGGCTGCACCCTGTGGGCCGCACAGGGAGGGGACGAGCAGTCCAGATCAGCAGTTCTCCCAGGGGACAAACCGTGCTGCTGTTGTCGTTTTTCCTTCTCGTCATTCAGTTCTTCCGATGAGCTGCTGTCCAGATGAGAAGGACGAGACAAGACATCTGCGAGGGACAGCTGAGGCTGGAGGCCCTTTGTCTGATCATGGTTGAGGGTGGTGCTGTGGCCAGTGTGGACTGATAGGAAAGGATCTGAGAGATTAGACGCCTCCTGGTGGCCGCTGCTGGCTGCGTTGTGTCTGTGAGAATGTGAACGTCCTCCAATCAGAGCTTCAAACTGTCGCAACATCTGGCAGGAAAGAATAAGACATATAAGACATATAATAAGACATTTGGAAGCTTCTTCTGCCTCCTGTACCTTGGTGGCTTTGTTGGCCAAAGGACCTGCAGGTCCGTCACTCAGCTGACGAAGCCGCCGTTGTGTAGCACCAAACATTTGTTCCAGAGACAGGAGGTCAGAGGTCATGAGACACGATAAAGCGCACAATGCCCGCTGCAAGAACGGAGAAAAACGTTATCGAAATGTATACATAATTCAATTTAGATCATCTGGACCATCAATTCTACTTTTTTTTTTTACCATCTTGACAGTGTTTGAGGAGTCT
This sequence comes from Aeoliscus strigatus, assembly GCA_901007665.1. NCBI lineage: Eukaryota > Metazoa > Chordata > Actinopteri > Syngnathiformes > Centriscidae > Aeoliscus > Aeoliscus strigatus. The sequence continues at coordinate 35,364 of CAAKHB010002069.1, read as the reverse complement.
TGAAGCCTGTTGCCGAGTAACTCCACAACGACTTCACAATTCAGAATGGAGCACCTGAAGAATAGAGGACAGCTGAGGACACAAACAAAAAACACAGGGAGACCAGCTTTTTGGTCACTGGGGGGTCTGAAGATGTGCTTACTCCTTGATGAAGTGCAGGCTCTCATCTCTGGACAGGAACACTCTTGTGCCTTCAGTCAGTCTGCTGATGAGCGCCACCTCTTGGCCACAGTCCCCCAACTGCAAGGCCTCCACCCTGATGCACAAAGAAAATGAGACAGACAACCTGTGACAAGATGCATCATAGTGTGTGTGCTGTATATTCATTCATGCAGCTTCTTCCTCTTGCTACGGTTACAGGTCGCAGTTGTGCTGGAGCCGATCCCTGCTGTCAACAGGCGGAAGACATTCTAAACCCTGGACGAGGTCACCAGTCACCAGTGAACCTCAGCATGCTTTTAGGGGATGGAGGAAGCTGGAGTACTCGGAGAGAACCCACACAGACACGGGGAGAGCATGAAATCTCCACACAGAAAGATCCCAGGTCAGGAATCAAACCAGGGACCTTCTTGCTATGAGGAAACCACTACATCATCATGTGACCCTGTGTCAATAGCTAGCTAGACAGATAGAGAAGTAATTTGGTCAAACTGCAAAGATCCTGAGTTCAATATTCAAAATTCAATAAGGCGACATGCTGTATTATCTGTCAGTAAAACTGTGTCTTTTACTGTTCGTGTAGCACTTACTTCTTATGTCCATTTTAGTGACTCACACTCAGAGAACTGTTTTATTTATTGCCAGTGGGAGCGTTGTTACAGTGTAGTCACATGTAGAATACCACGGAATGCGTTGCGTGTACTAAGAAGAATGTCTTTTTACCGATTGGAAGGCACCACGGATCGACTGTAGGCAGCTTAGAAGTGGTGACGCTAACGGTCTCGAAAACATCACCACATTCACTGACTTTGACACGCACCGTTCTGACAGGTCACCACTGCTTTCTCTACTGGCCCCTGATTGGCTCCCGGTGCCAGCTGACTTGCTGCCCACAGAGGCTCTACTATCGGCAGCAATGTCCTGAGAGGAGTTGTGAGAGGAGCTGTGGCCACTGTCAGTCTCTTCCCAGCCGCCTCCGACCTGCCCCGGGCAGCGCTGGCTCCCCCCTGTGGTGACGACACGACAGCCTGGGTCGTCATATCGTCTGTGTTCGTCATGAACTGTCAGTCAGTTCCTGTTCCCATCACAAACGACAATGTCTGACCTTTAAGTCTACGAGTGGGCAGATTATAGGCACATGCTGGTACAGCCACCTCTATTGGTGCAGAGGGCGCCATGACAGCACGGTAATGGTTGTCATGGAGACGGATGCCCTGCTGTTCCGTTGGGGGAAGGACAGCACTGGCCACAACCTCTGCCGCTTTCTGGATCTTATCCAGCAGTGAGTCGCTGCCTGATGAGATTCACAGGAACAGAAATAAAATCTGCAAAGATGATGATGTATGAAGAATGTTATGTGGATTGGAGCATCCCTCACCTGACACCAGTTTTCCTGGGTTGTATCCAAATCCCTGCATTCCGGTCCTGTGGGAAGCTGCTGAGCCCATACCTGGAACAGGAGAAAGGCCCTCACATCCAACCTAACAAACTGGAACTGACACTGCTGGATTTGGGTTGAACTGAACACTTTCTGCTTCCTGTCTGTGTGAAAGACTTCTGTCAAATACACCATTGTCATCCCTGATGTTCAAACTTACCCATGGTGGGGGTGGCTGTGTTGGGAGGAAGGAGGCCACTTCTGGTGGAAATTGAATCTGTGAAAAGCAACCGGGCTACTTCCTGCAGTCAAGAGAAGAGAGTGTGTTTGTCCTGCTGCTGTAGTTATGAGACGCTGATAAAACCAAATCTACTTCTTACCTGTGCTGTGTTTCTTACTTTCTGGTACAGAGCTGTGCCATGGATGGGATCAGGCGGGCCACTGTAAACTTAAAAAGAGAAAAACACCTGTGATATTTACGTCTCAGAGGAATAGCACGTTCTAACAGGAGACCAAAGTCTAACCGGATGCTTGCTGAATGAAGGTGGAATTCCTTCGGAGTTCTGTGAGGAAATGGTTTGATCCATGGCCACAGAGATGGACGAAGATCTTCAGCACCTGAAACACCAGAAACCGGAAGAATGTGGAAACAGGAGTCTGAGCAAATCCATCACGTGTTTACCTCCATTCCTCAGCCTTATACTACAAAAGGTACAGATGCTCGCCTTGAGTTTGACGTGACAGGATTCTACCTGGAGCCTCTCAAGAAGGTACTCCAACAAACACTGATCACTTCCTGAAGATTCATGGGAGATTTCTGATGGTGGTTTAGGGATGTGAACATTGTATACAAGATGTGTGGAGCTGCCCTGTCTTGGCAAAGTACTTCTCCCATCCACATAAATATGGAAACCATTATCAGCCGAATTGATGTATTGAAACACACTTAAATACAGAGGCAGACAAGCATGAAACGTCTGGAGCAAAGGATACTCCCAATCTCTTGGAAAAGGTATCCGGGACAGGGGTTTTCATCATCTGCTGTTGCCTTCATCAGAGTCGGGACCTTCAGTCATAGGAAAGAGATTATTGATATTTTCTATTGGTTTGTTTCGTTGTAGAAACAAATCTGAGCGATGTTCACACTCCAGCAGTTTGAACAATGTCTTCTGTGTCTTATTTCAAACAACCTGGCACGACCAGCGAACCATGACAAGCTGTTAACACATTTGTAGTTAACGCTGTCTGCTAGCAGGCTAACTCACTACCGAGCTAACGGTGGAGGCAAAGCCACACTGCTTCTAAAGGACACGTTAACAAAACGTGACATTCGCTGTGGTCACATTAGTCAACAACAGTTATAATGGCTCGCAATAAAGCAAAACTTACTTTTTGAAGAAAGGCTAATCGTTCCATAAATGTTGCCATGATTTAGCAATCCTAGCTGCGGGTTCCTCATTTTCCTGGGACGACCGAGAGGCGGGTCTCAACGTGACAGATAGCCAATCAGAGAACACTGATGAGCAACAATGAATTCAATTGGCTTTTAAGTAACGCTCGTGGGTGAGAAACAACAAATCGGCTTCGTTATGTTATTTGATTGATAGAAAGATTAGCGAATCATATTGGTCCTTCTTCTTCTCCGCGTTTCCTTGATCACAGGGTCAACAGTATGGCGCTGTCCGTGAGCAACAAGAATTACATCTTGGTTTAGTAAGATGTTATTCCCCAAAGTAAAATCTTTTCTCCGTGACTATAAACAGGTAGTAGTATAAATCATTTGTTAAAGCGCAAACGTTAACGGAGGAGCACCACCATGTCAGGCTCAAATGTGTGGAGTCGCAGCCGGGAGAGAATGCGCCTGTTCCCCGAACTCTTCGCCCAGTGTGCGGGAGAGGTGAGCACCAACCCGCCTGAGCTAACTGGATGCTAGTTCGGTAGCTAGTAGCCTGTCTGCCACTGTCCCGCATATCACAGCTATCTCTTGTCAGATTATTAAAACGGCTGTTTTGTTTTCACATTTTTTTCCATTTAAAGGTTGTCTTTCTTCTGGCGTTTCCTGTTTGAACCATTCGTGCTAAGTGTTGTGTTGAAAAAACAAACATTTCATTTCATAGGTTTTCAGTTGGTTCTTACGTTTTCCTGCAGAATATGGGAGGTCGTTGCATCAAGAGAGTGATTTAAACATTTGTCAAATTGAGTTCTATTTCGTCCCTCCTGACCGCCGGAGGCGGTGCATAAGCACTGGATAACTCTGTCGCGCAAGGTGTACATGCCGGTGTCAGCAGGACATCAGCCCCCCCTTTCTTCTCGCGATCGCGCATCGAGGTAAGTACTCTGGTGAGTACTCGGGTACTCACCGATGCTCGACAGCCGTGCCTTGCACGCCCGGCTTACTCAGCCTTCTCAGTGGGACGGCTGCGTGCCGCCGTTAGCCCAACGGCACATCAACCGACATCAACCGCCGTACAGGATGGCGCCCCACTGCTCGAACGGCTCTTCTCCATCTTCAACCGGCGAATTCACTTAGGAGGCCCAGGCGCAGTCAGAGCCCACGTTTCGTTTTTTACAGGCCCAAGCCACGGTCACGGGACTATATGTCGGAGCTGTGTTCCTGCTGGAAGGGGAGTCCGGCCCCGATCGGACCGGCCTCCGATGAGCGCGCCTTGGCCGCTATGGAGGACTCCTAAGCGGCGGGACTCCTCCACATGCCTGGGGTGGAACCCTCAATCACAGCCTTGGTCCTTGCCCCGGAAGAGGCTGCGAAGGCAGACCTAAAGTGTCCTTCTGCCCAATGCAGGATTACTGCCTGAGGGCTCCCTTCAGAAAGAACCTGTCCCCTGTCCCCCCCCAGGTTGCCAACCTGGGACCGTTCTTTGGTACTGGAGGCCCTGTCTGCCCCACCGTTAGAGCCCTTAGCCCAGGTCAAACCTTAATGGCTGTCAGTGAAGACAGCCTTTCTCCTGGCCATCACGTCAGCTAAATGTGTAGGGGAACTGCATGCCCCCTCTATCAGCCCTATCTGCTTGCGCTGGGGCCCAGACGACGGATGACTCTCTGTCCGAATATGGCCTTCCTGCCAAAGGTGCTGCCGCGAACCCACCACAACAGGCCGATTCACCTGGCCCGCTTCGTACCCCCATTGTCTGACGGTCAAACGCACGTTACGCCCTGTTCGGGCTCTGGAGGTGTACGTCTGCGCGTGACATTGTTGGTATGTGTCATCCAGTGCTAATGTTGAACGACGAGTTACAACTGTAACTGCGGTTCTATGAGTTCCGGATGACCGCCAGAGTCCCTGGTCTCTCAGAATCCTTGTGCGCCTGCAAGGTAATGAGGGAGCTGATCTCCTGCTGACACCGGCATATATATCTTCTTGGAGTCCACACAGGGGTCACGAGTGACATTGTTGATATTCATACACAACATGCGCTTGCGCGACAGAGTTATTCAGTGCTTATGCATTGCCTCTGGTGGTCATCCGGGAACCGTAGTTACAGTCATAACTCGTTGTTTTCTGTTTTTCGGAGTCAGACAAAAACCATTAGCAGAGTTGGACCCAGGTAGCTGAGTGTAGGTTTGACATCTGGGGTCACAAAGTGTCCTCTAGAGAATGAACAGGCCATTGTCTTCTTCTTTGCCACAGGCAGCGACATACGGACAGTGTGTTGCTAAGACCACCACAGGCAGACAGGAACTAAAAAAGGACCTTTGTGTCAAGGAGTTTGATGGCCTGAAGACCTGTTTTACAAATGCAGTAAGTGGTTATGACTAAAATCACTTTGCTGTTCTGTTGTTCTGGGATAAATTAACTCTTAAAAACGTCATTCTCCTCACAGGCCAAGAAAAAAGCCATGTGAATAGAAGCTCTACTGGCTGAACTTCAAGTGAAGTCAGCAAAGGACCCTGTGAAAGAATTCAGAAGAGATTAACGTGTTTTTGTCTGATACTTTTACTCCTAGTGCTGTGAATGAACTGAACATGTACATTGTTGCACCCACACAATTCTGTAAGTGAGATGTTACTAATAAACAGTGAATGTCTATTTTCTGAACACAGTGGATGAGGTATACATTTTATTATAATCAGGAAATGTACATAAGAATCAAATACAAAAGCAGGACAGACAAGTAGCCCTAGTACAAAGCACAACAATGTTCAAGTGCTAATTAAGAGACATTGGTTTCATGACATACCCGACAAAACCAAAGTCAGTATGGCCTTTTCTCATCTTTGTAACACACAACTCTTATTTTCCAAAAAGCATGGTACTGTTACAGTGAGGAAGGCCAAGTGGCAGCAAACTGGGAGAGCGAATTCAGCATATAGCTCACAAGGCACTGCGCAATCAACAGAAACTGAAACGACAGTTCCATCAACATTATAAAATGGCAGCTCCAGCATGAAGTAGCTTTCAGGTACTTTCATCTGAAAGTATAGAGTGAGCGAGAGAAAACCACTACAGGACAGATTCCGAGGAATGTTTTCAAGTAATTTACATTATTTACATCTCGACATGACTGATGAATGCGCCGAGACTGACAACAAACAAGGAGATGAATAAAATAAAATTTGAAAAAAGGGAGGAAATGAAACAGACTCAGTCAATATTCATTGGATATCTGCCCCGTCACACACTCCATAGCATTTGCATAGATTTGAATACGTTTGAACAGAAACAACTCTTAAATCTCGCCCTACAGATCAGAAATAACTTAATATTTACAAAATCTTTGCTCTCTGGATTGTAGCCATATAAATCTCTGCCGCCTTGAACAAGCATCCAGACAGATAGAAAAAAGGATTTCTGTAACATTTGTGAAGGCGGTAGTGGCTGTAAGGCAACAATGTCCACAGTGTCTGCAGGTACTACACACCCTCTGTTATTTCACCTCCATATCCTCTGTGGTCTGCTTAATCTGCCGTGAGTGCACCATGGCCCCAGCTAGGAGCTGCTCCTCCAGGGCCACATGCAGGTCAGGGCCCCCCAGCTCCAGCAGGGGCTCCAGCCTATGCACCCCCCTGGACACCCCGGGCTTCTCCGGAGGCCCTTCATCTTCTCTGGGCCTCAGTGCCCTGCGCCTCCTCCTTAGATCCATCTCTCCCTGGTCCCTGATCTTCTCGTGGGAGCCCTGGGGGTGAGCCTCAGCTTTGATGGCCCTGTCTTCCACACCCTCTCTGGGGTTCGCCTGCGTTGCAATGTTCTCTTTGAGGTCTCTTCCACCTTTCTTCAAAGCTTCATTGTCTTCTCTCCGAGGCTCCTGTGCAGCATCTCGGGCATGTTCCAGCTGGGCCTGCCTCTCCCGCACCTCCTCGTCCACCTTTTCTTTCCAGACTCTCCCAAATATTTCATTGTCTGCTCTCTGTAGCTCCTGCTGGTGTCTCTCCTCTGCTGCCTTCTCCTGTGCCAGTTTTTCTTGTGCAGCTCTTTCTTTCTCTCTCTCCCGCTCCTGTTGCTCCTTCTCCACCATTGCCTGCATTTCTTTTTCAGCTCTCTGCTCTAACTCCCGTTCTCTTACCAGCCTATCATGTCTCTCCCTCTCTTGCTTTTCTTTTTCTACTCGTGCCTGCACTTCTTTTTTTATCCGTTCTCTCTCCTTCTCCATTTCTTGTTCTCTGGCCTGTTTTTCCTTGACGTCCTTCTCCAGCTGTTCTTTCTCAATCCTTTCCATCTTAAGATGCTGAATTTTCTCTCTCTCTTTATCTACATTGCTTTCCTCATCTTTAAGCTGGACTGTCTGTTCGTTTTGAGGTGCGGGTCTTTCCCTCCCCAGCGGGACTCCCCTTGCCCCCAGCTCACTCTGCTTATGGGATTCTCCTGCGGGTGCAGCAGGATTAGCGTGGTTATTCTCTTTGTAGGCTGCTGGAACAACTAATTTAACCTCTGGTCCTTTCTCTGCAGCAGGAGCTGAATTCTGGGGCACAGCGTGAAGCCCAGCAGCCTCAGCTGCAGCTCCTCCATCCTCCCTCGGCTGCTTCATGTCTGAGGCCAAACCGGAATCTCTGAGCTTTGCTGCTCCACCATCCAGCACCTCCGGGTGCTCCTGGTTGCCTCTCTCTCCTTCGCCTTCAGGAGCAGCCCCTTTATAGCACAGACACAGTGATTAAGACTATAATCAGAGTAGAATACTGCTGATGTAAAGTTCTTCTCTGTCAAAGGTCACAGCCATAAGTAGTAAAAAAATCCCATAGTAGATACATTTTGAACTGTATAAATAAATGAAGACTCTCAGACATGTCTGCCCACTGATCTACGATCACCCTTCCAGCAAGTTCCGATATCTGTCAGACAGTCAAGCTCAAAGCAGGGATAGTTTCAGCGGCACGGCACGTTGTGTTTGCATGCATACTTAGTCAGTATTTCTGCTTTTCTTTCCTCTGTGACATGTAAACTAGTAAATTCTTGGAGCATTCTACAGGCATACAGCTGTGAAACTACTCTACTATTTGGAATAATGGGATTATTGTCATTTGACACTTTTCATACTAAACTGAGCCAACTGGCCACTTCTCATTGTATCGACGTGGTTCCGTGGTTAGACGCACCAGCTGGCTGTTTTTGGTGGATTTCCTTGTGCTGTTCTTCGATGACAGCCAGTAGTTTTTCATGCTGGTCGAGGAGTCTCTTCTGTTGCTCCTGCTGCTCCTTGATCACCTGCAGCAGCACCGCGTGGTCCAGCTGGCCCTCTTAAGATGGGGACAGAGAATTGCATTACAACAGGCCACACTAGCCTGGAGACAGAAGGTGGGGTTTGTATATCTAGAAAAATCTACGGCCAGTCTTCTATGGCCTCTAACACACATCAGGAGCTGCAGACAACTATGTTAGAGGACCAGGGATGGTGAATTATTAGACATGAATCCTACAAAATATCAATATGCAATTATTCATAAGTGTTAGAGATAAATGTTCCACTCTGGGAATGACAGACATTTAATCAAATAAAGAGAAGATAAGGCACTTCATACCTGCAACCAGCTTTTTTATCACTGAGATAGGAGGCCGCCAGAGAACGAAAGAACAAAGAGGTAAAGATGGAGGACAGAGAGGGCAAAAGGAAACAACAGAATAAGAAAGTCAACAAAAGCCCAAAAAAGACTGCAGAGTGTATTGACTGGAGGTGAGAGAGAAACTGCTGTGTTTAACACCGTTTGCACCATTCAGACAGGACAGATCAGACAGATGTAAACAGCTGAGAGAAGCCCTGCAGTGCCACTTGTGTCTGTCATGACTACATCCTGACACTCACCGTCCATCTTCTCGTCTGCCGCGTCTTTACTGTCAGCAGCTGGCCCCTCGTCTGCAGCAGGGTGACGGAAATGAAACGGCAACAAGTGTCAAGGTTAAAGATGATGAGATGATGATACTGATGAAGAGCAACCGGTTCTTACGTTTCCCTGCAGCATCTGCATCTTTCTCCACCGGCTCCACCTGATTGACGGCTGCAGCCAGTGGATCTTTCACAGGTTGTTGCTTATCTACGTCCTCCCCCTTCAGTGGAGGAACATCCTGCTTCTTGCTCGCTATCCCCGCTGGTTTCTCCAGCACCTCGTTGGACTGGACCTCACCTCCACCCAGGTCCACATCCTCTTTCTTCACCCCCTCTACAGGCCTGTGTCTCTCTTCCCCGTCTTTATGGGCCCCTAACTCTGCAGCGGGCACTACACGTTGCTCTTCTTCTGGTCCAGGTTCATCCGCACCTCCCGCGGCGGGAGGAACCTGTTGTTTCTTGTCCTCCTCCAATTCTGCAATGTTCTTTCTCGTGTCGACCTGGACCTGGTCATGAGGGATGGGTGGCTCATGGCGATGGGCCTCTCCCTCGGGCACAGCTACACCTGGGTGAAGAGAAAAGACTTACATCCATACCGTTTGTTGTAAAGGCAGCTCAGGTCCCAGCCCGGGTTCCTCACCAGCATCAGGACGGTCCAGCTGCACCTCCTCCTCCTTCTCGCTCTCTTTGGGCTCCTCCGGTCCGATAATCTGGGGGGGGTCAGCTGGCTCCCTCTTCTCGGGTTGTACAATCCCCACACCTGGGGGGTCAGGGTTTTTCATGTCCATTGGCATCTTGTTTGGAGAATTGTCTACATGCAGACACACACAACTTAAGTTATTACGACAATCGTTGATGAACAACAATGAAACAACAAATGAATCAGCCAGTTAAGATAAAAATGATTTAGAATCAGAATGATGTAATTCCTTCAGTTACAGTGCAGATTCACACACAGCTCATAAGATCGAAAAATATTGGCACTAAACCACAAACTCATAAAGCTGACACCGTGTTTACGCCAATATTTTCTTTGTCTGACACAAGTCCTATTACTTTGTTGTACTGTGTGATCTTAAGCACTGGCCCTGACTCTTTATCTACACGGCTGCAGTGGTGTGTATGGAACATATTAACTGCCGACATTAAAATAAAATAGCACCCGCTCGCCCAGACTGCACTTACTGACACACTGAACTGTAATTAATTTCACATACGTTGTGGACAGCCACCACTAGGGGGCAGCAAACACTGGCAACAGCAAAACTACAACAGTTGGACAGCAGGAATAAATGAGAGGTAAAATAGAGGAAAGGAGGCCAGGAAAGATATGTACTTGCATTGCAGGAAACATGAAAAGCAAAAATGACTGTTGAAGTGAGACGCTATTAAAAGGAATCCAAACTGAAGACAGATGATGAGGAACTGTTGACTTCCAGAAACGGAAAACCGCAGCTTTTCACTGCTTTCTTATCTCAGTTTTTCTGTCTGCTACCTCATATCCTCCCGAACCCATGTTTCCCTCTGTGCTTTCTGCAGACAGAGCTCCAGGCGTTTTATAACTGCCACAGGAGATACGGGAGGAAAAAGGGGTGCAGACAATATGATTTGGGAGGAAGAGGGGGTGGCAGGAGAAATGAACAGAGGAAGAGGGGTGAAGAGAAACTGCTGGTGTTTGAAGGGCATCACTCTGGCTCCATCAATGTCAAGCACTCAGCGCTGCTAAGATATTATCAAAAGGTTATCTCCTTTCCCCGCCCGTCTGTCCATCAATCACTCCGTCCGTCTCCATCTTTTTTTTTTTTCTTACAAAGATGAAAGAAAGGCATGTTGTAGGTTTGCATCTTTGTTTTTTGGCCCCTTGCTACTAGCACACATTCCCTTAACATTGCTTTTAGTACGCTGCAGTCCACCACTAGGAAAATAAAATAAGAAGTAAATGTATCTACTGCTGCTGGTGCTCTATATGAGACATAATGACATTCAGCACTGCTGTCCCATCTCAGACGCGACACACCGTCCTGACGGCTCATTGAAGTCAATGTTTCCACGGCTCATTAAGCCACGCTCATCCACAGTTCGTCAAGTTTTTAAGTCATTGCCAGCCATTAGCCCATGTCTTGATATTTACCGTGCAGCTCAGGGAGGTCCAGTCGCTGCAGGCTGTTCTTGTCAGGTGCTGGAGGAGGAGGAGCTTGGATTCTGGTGCTGGAACTGCTGGCCGAGATGGAGAGGGTGGTGAAGGTGCTGATTAGGAGGATGCCCAGACCGACCAACAGCACCAGCTACAGGCCACCGCGGAACCAAAGTGGAAAGGAGTGAGCAGAGACATCAGACGAGTAAATAATTACTCCGACAAGTCCGACTATGTCACCTGAGCTATGACGCCATTCTTCTGGATCTTCCTGTAGATGAGGGCAGGGCATATGAAGCAGATGAGGCTGCCCATGGTGGCGCCAGTCAGACCGAGAATGGTTTCCACTACAGAGAGAGAGACTGACATGAGTCACAGTCCTGAAGGAAAGGGGATTTCCACTCAGAGATATTTACCATCCAATATTCATGGACAAGCAGATTAAATGTTTACAAAACGATTGTACAATATTCGGTTGTTGCTAATAGAAGTTACGCATAACACCCTGGTACAGTATTTATATGCTATGTGACTTCTTTTGATCACTTCAAACTCGTTTTTATACACTCAATTTTCTTATTTTATGTTTTATGTTATGTTAATTTCTATTTATACATGGTTCCTTCTAATATAATCCCGAAACATCATTACAATCATCAGCTGTACATGATGGCTAAAGAAATGAAATGATTGCAGAAAAGGAAGCATCGCTTTAAGACACGGGATGGATAAATCAGCTGAGAAACAATTGTCAGAGCACTGGCAAAGATGAAGGACACTGTCCTGTTCACAGGAAGAAAACAACTTCCAGAATTCACGCTCCTTATCGCCCGCTCCATTCATACCTGCCGCTGCCATTCACAATCACCACCACCCCACCCCACCGTGTGCCAGACTCCCATCCAGGACACACTGCCCATGGCAGCAGCAAGCCAAGCCCCGCCCCTGTTTCCGGCCTGGCTGGGAGTCAAGCCCAGAAAACAATCGTTTATCCAGAGGACGGACACCATATTGTCTCCTGCAGATTTAGTGTCCATTCTCCCCAGGGTCCGTACCTCCCTTCTCCTCAGTCTATTAGTCTGATTAGACACACAAAGAGCCAGCCGGACATACTCGGTGTGTGTGCGTGTGTCTCGTACAAACAGCCCTCGTATAAAAGGATGAATAAAACATACACTGTCTTAGCCTTTACATCGCCAGCATTTTGGTAGCGTTTGAGAGAGAGGACGCTCAGACTCAAGGAACCTGACGTCGAGCCAACAATGGTGTATATGGGTTTGCTAGCATATGCGTGTGTTTGTGAGAATGAACGTCCGAGAGAATAATAGGTCCATCTTCTCATCCGCCCGTCTAGGAGGAGATAAAAGTTAGAGCCCTGATTTAAGGACTGTGTTCTACCGTGACAGTCACTGACTCGTAAAGTCACATTCACACGCGTCGTAAAGCTCCCCAGCTCCTTCGTCCACGTACAGGAACACATGCACGTGAAAGACCTCCAAGTCAGTGCGCGTCACTTTCAATACATTCAGTCCATGCATACACAGGAAGTACCGTTGGGGATGAGAATGCCTCCGACCATGGTGCCAAACACAATACAGAGGGTGATCATCTTGAAGCGCAGGGGAGGCATGTATCCCCCGGCAGCAAAAGTCCCGTCCTTCTGCTGGAAGGCAGAAAAGAACAAGTCATAAATCTACAACTTCATTCTTGATACTGCTGCTTCATTCATGACATATACTGTAACAGAATCTCACCTTGTGTGTTCATCAGTACAATGCAAACAATCAAACATGATGCTAGACATTCTTCTAAAGTGACTGTGATTGATCTGAACGCTGACATCTGGATTCATCTACATTTTATCCACATCAATGCTAAATTCCAGCTCACCTGCTGCTCAAACAGCATGGTGTTAATGGCCTGCCGGCAAGGCAGGATCATCATGGGAAATCCGACGGCCACAGACATCATGAAGCCAACGCGGATCATCTCCGTCACCAGATTGGACGGGAAGTTCATTAACACGTTGCCGGCGATGTTCTCTGTAAAGCTGACGTAGCCAAAAAATCCGACCTGGAAGGAGGTTGATGAAGAAGGAGAAGGAGGATTGATTGACATTTGCCAGATGGAATTGTGTGTACATGCATCCACGGCACTGTCTGATGGAGATGTCAGTTTTACTGAAGAAACATATATCAGTTGAAAAAAATCTGAAATTTTGGGACACTCAATCAAAAACATCAGTAATCACAACATCTCCATCTGACGGCGGGTGGAGTTGCGCTCCGACTCACAGTGATGTAGAAGATGGTGACCACGTTGAGGGCCGAGGTGAAGATGGTGCTCATGCGTTTGACGGATGGCTCATCCAGGCTGTCATAGGTCGGCAGCACCTGCCTGCACGAGACAATCAGCCCCACACGCTCTGCATGCTGCAGCACACCGTGCCACACTGGCACCGCTGCGCTACCTTCATGTGTAGTTCAGATTAGCAGACAACACGGCTTCTTTTAGAAAGAAAAGCGAAATTCGGTTGGTGACGTCAGGAAAGAGGTCCCGTGGTTGAAATGAATGGGAGCTTATGAATGGTTGTCAGTGGTCAGAGTTACTTGTCAGCATCTGACAAAGACAAGTGAGTTAGATTAAACTTCTACACCTTAAACTCCAGATCTGATTAGGTTCATGCTGATGTAAATTTCCATTGATGTTCCTATCTTATGTGTTTGGCATTGGTTTTGACACCAACATTAGGAGAGCGACTGCATTCATACTTGATATGAAAGAGATGGTGGTGATGTCGCCACGGTCACTGTTCCCTCTGACCACTGTGAGGAAAGGATGTGGATACTGAAATATTCCACACTGAAATATTCCACATGGTGAATAACGTCATCACCAATACTAACTTTTATTGCTCTATAATGTTTCTTTCACAGAGGTGAGGATGAGCCGATGCAGCAGTGACAACACCGACACATCTGTAAAAACAAATCTGAAGAATTGAAAACTGAAAAAAGTGCTCAATTACTGCTCACTCCCAGTTGATATTACCAGAAATGATGATCATCGTCAACTTGTTTGTCCATTCATCTGACACACACGAAGGCAGACGCTATTTATGCACATTAATCAAGTTAATATTCAATAACAGTGACTTGTTATATTCAAGAAAAAAAAACACAGCTGTAAAATCAATGGACATAATGTAATGGCAGTGGGAGGGTGAGGGGGGGGTGACTGTGTGTGCGTGTGTGTGTGCGTGTGTGTGTGCGTGTGTGTGTGCGTGTGTGTGTGTGTGTGTGTCTCAGAATGGGTGACAGCAGTGAAGGCTGGCTGAGGTTGAACCTGAGTCTGGTGTCTCTCTGTGGTCTCTGTTCTGCTGTTCTGCACTCAGAGAGATTGCAGGAGGTGCAAGGAGGAGAGGGGAAGGGACCATCAGCACATTAACCAGTGAATTTACAGGCTTATATTTAACAGCTAGTGCCTGGCAGGTTTTAGAGCATTATAAACTTTCCTGGCAGACTCTTTGTGCTCTACCCTCTCTCTCTTCTCCCATATGTGTACAAAAGGAGGGAGAGAAAAAGAGAGAGCGAGTGAGCGAACGAGCAGGAAACCATAACTTTCCCTGCGTCTTGCGCTGTCTTTGCCTGTCTCTCTTTCACACACTCTGGTTTTATGAGCGCACACTGTCCTGTGGTGCGGTTTCTTGACGCTTATTTAATCCGCGAGCCAGTAAATCACATAGCCAAGGTTAAATAAAACAGCATATTGTAAGTGGGGGGCTAAAGCCCCTAATGGTCACTCGATAGTTCTGACTCAGAGGTTAATGTGTTTTTGTTTTCTTTAATGCTGGCCTTAATCTGACGAAATATGACATATGACATCGGGCATCGGTTTTTCTTCATGTCCTTCTATTATGAGCTAACTGCTTCTCACTCTCCAAACGTGAGGCCAAAAAAACAACGGGGCCAGCTCCCATCCCATCATAATGGTGATGTTAAGTAATGTCTTAACTGAAAGTAAACACATTTCATGCATGTAATAAAAATCCAATGTGCTGAGAGCTGTTTAATCAGCCTGTGAATACATCAGTGTGTGTCTGTAACATGGCCGCCATCCAATGTGTTGATTAGTGGTTTGGCTTAAGCTGCCTGCCACCTAACGGAGCGCCTGCCTCGCTCAGCCTGACCACAGGCCAAAAAAATCATCCTGCCAAATATCACTCAGCACTGCTAGTGGGAACTGACGCACAAAACACACATGCATGAGCACACATAAGCGCACACTTTCTTCCTCTTTAAGCATACACACACACCTCACTTGCTATTCCATAATATTATGATGGCCTTCTGCAATTGCATTCATGTAAAGTGTTGCTTCGTTCTATGGTCACCCACTCCTGCCACTTACCTCACCCGCTGTCACGCAAACAAATCTATACATCACCCAAACATCTGGCCCCAACAACTTCACTGTAACCCCCCCACACACACACACACACACCGCCACAACACATTCAAACCAAAGATAAGACATGTCATACACCCATTAGACCCCCACACCCTAACGTCTGCCCACTCAACTGAGCGCTAAGCCCGAGCAAACGCTGAAGCATACAGGACAGGACAAAAGAAGCAGTGAAAGCACGTGCAGATGGGTAAAGGGGAGAGACAGATGAATAATGGATGTCAGAGAAGATCTGGATTAAGCTGTGAGAACTGAAACGTGGCCGTGTTAACTTTGCATGGGAAAGTTAATGGAATGAAAAGATTGGTGCAAAAATCTGCAAAATCCTGCAGAATATGCACATGCAATGTTTAGCAGACAAGCTAGCTGGTATTTTGCTCATTTGCAACACAAAAGCCAACTGGATTGCTGATTCTGATTTGAATATGCTTTCTTTACACCTTCATAAAAAATATATGTGAAACAATTGAGAATCTACACCAGTTCAAATACAATTCTCTACATTTCCATTCCATTTGATAGTAATTTGTTGTTGCTGTTGGGCCCTTCAGATATGACTGAAATGAACATTTAAAAGTCACTGATGAGCTAACAGTGAAAAGCACATTAGCAGAATAAGCAGCCTCCTTTTCCCCAAGTGACTCCAACTACAAATCTGTGTTTCTTTACAAACCTACAGTGCTCAGGAATGATGCAAGTACCCATGCATTAATTATGATGCCTCTAAATTCCTACATGCAGCAATAAAATATTCAGTTCACTGCAGGATCTTGAGAAAAGCCAACGTTTGACCACTCTTACTGTCAAATGAGCCAATGTTTCTGAATCAATGAGCTCTTTACACTCTTGTTTGACATGAGTTGTTGTTTCAGCAGTCCTGTGCAGGTGGAGTACTTACGACTGACAGGCGAAGGCCATCCCACAGATGGGGAGACAGCGAAACACACCCTCCCAGCGCACCATATTGACCTGCCCTATCCACCAGCCGCTGAGCAGCCCATGTTTGAATGAGGACAGCACCATCTAAGGGGAAGGAGGGGGGAGTTACAGCCCAAACTAAATCAACACAAGTGGAGGAAGAGTGTGAAGAAGAAAAGAGGGGGCTGCACCCATGCTGACGGCACACAGACAGCATATGAAAGTAATGAGTGAGAAGGAAAGCAGAAAACAATGAGGAGACATACCGCACATAAACATGGCATGGCTAAATATGTGTGATGAGAATGATTAAGATAAAAGAATCAGTCAGTGTGTTTGTTCCCAGCATCTTGCTCCTTTTGTTACCTGATTAAAAAGTACAAACTCTCCATGAGCAGCCTCCTGTAGCAAGATTAGCATCCAGTCGGTTCTTCATGAGAATGAGTGTTAGGACACAGACCTCTGCCTTTTGACTACTGCCACCACGCACACACGTGCACACGCACGCACGCACACACACACACAAAGCTGACGTGGCTCAGACCAAACCCGATTAAAAGGTGAAATGGGGAGGAGTGGGTGGACGGTTCAGGTCGGTGGAAGTGGGTTGCATGTAAACATCAGGCTTCCTTAAGCACCAAAATAGGTTCTCTCCACCCCATCACCACTGCCCATATGGTGGCGTTAAAGAGGGGGTGGTGTCCAGAGTTTACTTACGGGTGACAGCAGAACGTTGTGGCGATAATGGGCAGGCACTGAATGACGCCCTTCAAGCGCCACAGGTGAACCCGCTCCACCCAGGAGCCTGAGATTATGCCGTAGCGCAGAGATGACAACACTATCTACAGCACCAGCAGGAGGAAGAGCAGCGGAGGATAGGAGAGCACAGACAGAGGGAGAGCATGGGGGGGTGAGTAAGCGAAGATGAGGGGAGAGCAGGAGACAAGGCAGAAGAAGGGGGTAGATTGGTGCATGAAGAGAAAGGGAAGTGATGGAGGGAGGGAAGGAGGGAGGGAGAGGCAGAAGGAGGGTAGATTATTCATAGTTCAATAGGTTTAGGTTAATAGGTTTAAGGGTATGGACCGGACCGGACCGGGCCTGGTCTGGATCTAAGGCCTGACACACAAGCACAGAAACTGTTTTGGATTATCACTTTGCAATGAAACTCAAAGCCACATCCCACAACAGTTTGACGTCTGTGGAAGCAAGAACACAGATTAGTAAAACACACAAATAAGCCCACAACACAAACTGACTGTGTGTGCGTGCATGGGTGTGTGCGCATATTGCTAAAGAGCAAATGAGCTGCATCCCATGAGGAAGGAAGCTGCTGCACAACTGCTGACACATACTTTGACTAAACAATGACATAACGCGGTGGGATCTGTTCATTAACAAATTATTATTTAATTATCACAAGGCAGATCAATGTGCATTAATTATGTGCTGTTTTTAATGTTTTTATATTTTTCTGTCTGTGCATGTGGGTGTGTGCACACTTGTATACTTATTACTGTTTGACTATTATTCAGACACACACACAGCACAACTGTCCTTCACCAAGGTTGAGATGTGTTATCCAAAGACCATATAAATATATTGTATTCTAGTCTATTCTTTTTAGTAAATGGCTGTAGGGACAAAAAAGGAGTAACATAATCAACACTAGCAAATGTAACACATAAATTTAACCAAGTAATAAATGAGTCTATGGTTCTTTAGGAGGACAACAGGGAAATCATTGACTGAACAAGTCTGTGAAGGTTCTCTGAATTCTTAAAATAGCCTGAAAACACTTGGACTGAATGTGACTGTACAAAAGGGCCAAACCAAAGAAAGGTATTTTGCAGTAACATTCAGTGCTACGACGGTCTATCTATGTGGGGGTGGGCTCACCGTGAACATGAAGAGGGTGTAGAAGATGAGTGCCATGGCCGAGAAGGACTGGATGGAGGACATCATGTTCCTCTGCAAGCTCAGCGGTAGCACGATGAACAAAGACACAGCGATGAGCAGCAGCACACGAAAACTGCCTGTCACCTTGACCAACACACCGACACAGCGTGACATGTTAATGGAATAATTCTCAAGAACTTTCATCTTCCTATATTTGTTATTATTACCAAATTATCTCATATTAAGATCATTCAGTTATTTCAAAGTCAGAATAATGAAGTGTCACACCTGCAAACCCAACAGTTGAGCAAAGAAATTCGAGCCCAGATCAGCAATGACCACATAGAAGGCGATGCACGTTCCCAACATCAACCCGATCATACTGCAAGAACCCAAAGAGAGATGGTGGACATTAATAACTATGATATTATATTTACTTTCATTGGATATGTGACAAGAAAGAAGAAAGAAGTCACATTATCAGCATCATGTGTGCTTCATAGGACTTGCCTTGTCTCCACCAATGTTTTTCCAGGTTTCCCGTAAGCGTGGAAGGCTGCAAAGAAGACTGACGTTAGCGTGAACATGTATGCAAATGAATAAAAGGAAAGGACAACCCTGCAAAATGTACTTCTGCTTTGTAAAAAACACAACAACAAAACAGACTATGCTTCTGCAGCATTCACACCATCCCAATTATTCACTGTTCACAGACGAAAGAATGTGAAGGATTTGTTTGTTTGATTCGGGGCTTTGCTGCGGTTTTACTGTCTGTGGTCTTTATTTGGAACAGAGGGGCTTTCCACAACTTCCGGCCAGACTGAGAACAAATGTTGTAAATGATAAACAGAGTACACATTAAAAGCAAGAATGTCTATTTGCACGTTAGTCATTTCTACTTTCTCTCACCGAGTCCAGCGTACGTCCTTCGTTTGGTGTTGCTGGCTGTGTGAACCAGGAACATGCAGGACTTGTGGGTCATCCATGAACAGAAGAACAACAGGAGAGTTCCCAGCACAATCCCACACTGAGGAGGACAAGGAAAATGTTGAAATGAAATGAAACATACCACCAGTGACTTGAAATACAACTAACAGTACGTTTTTTTTTTGTTTATTTAATACTTTTTCTTTTTGTATTCATATATGTATGAGTAATGTATTTGTGTGTTTATAGGTACATATATTATTCATATTGTGAGCCCATACAAGCATTTCACAATTGAATGACAATATACTTACACTTCCTTTCTCTTTTAGTTGTTGGAAGTTTAAAAACTTTTAATTGAAATTCAATTTCAATTTCACAAAACAAAATCTGTGAACTACTCAACAAATTGGACATTAAAGTCCCAACTCTCTGCTACAGGGTATGTGGAGAGATTTAACACAAACACAGAACCAGCTAGTTAGTTTGTATCAGTGTTTTATGTTAACAACAGTTGTGGAAAGACTGAAAACACTCTCACAGCTGAGTGAGTTTATGCCCCAACAAGTGTCAACAGATCTGATGAGAAAGTTGACAGACTGCTAAATAACATTCACACTAATGCAGTCAAATAACCAAATATGTTGTGTTAAATACATTTTCTTATTTTATTTTTGCACAAGCAAGTGTTCCAGTTTCATCATACAGTCTGTTGTAACAATGGAATTCCTTTAAGCCAGACGCAGTCGACAAGTGTGTCTTTAAGGGAGGGGTCAAAGGTCACGCACCTGTTTGAAGCAGAAGGGCATGGTGAGCACACTAACTCCCACTATGCTGTTCACCACGTTCATGATCAGACCCCAGTTGGACGCCGTCATTGTGACCCCCTCGATGAGCCCTCCGTGTCCCCGGTGACAAGCTGTCCAGCAGCGGACGAATCCGCTGCAAAATGCCTGGAAAACTTCGAAAAGTGTCGGCTGGACCGGTGTTTGAAATCCCGGGTTCGTTTTCCTACGTCGATCAATGACGTGGCGCTCTGAAGAAAAAATGACTACAAGTGAGTTTACCATTTCACGTTTTTACACACGAAACATCTTAGCTGTTGTAACACATCTTCCAACCAAACACAATCAGCAACTTTGACTCGAAACCGCTGTTTTTTAATACCACCATGTCCGAAAGATTTAAGCTAGCAAACTTACCGTTGTTGTTGATGAACAGCCTCGTTCTCCCGCCGCCGTAGTCCTGTTCCTGTTATCATAGGTGGTGTCGCGCCATTAAAGGTACCAAGTTTTATTGAAAGAAAAACCTGCTTCTGTCGGTGTTTATAGCGGGTTAACTGCGTAGAGACGATACATCCAACCTGGCTGTTTTTCTGAACGCGTATCCAGGAAGTAGAGAGTGTAGTCGAGGACGTGAGTGAAGACAACACGGTCTCCAGTTTCAATGCCTTCGAAATACTTCAGCGCGCACTAGTGGCCATTTGGTTAAAAGCGTCATTCTCGTTACTACATCATTCGACATGTCTGGTTCCCTCTTCCACATTTCAATGGTGTGTGTGTGTGTGTGTGTGTATAAAAATCACTGTTTTAGCTATTATTCACTTTAATAAAATATTCTTAAAGCCAATTTCTATGAGTTTATACCTCAAATGGTTTAATTTGAATAACTTAAATCAAATTGGTCAAATGAGGTATTTCCTCATCATTCCAAATTCAAAAATCATCCCCTGACAATTTAGCTGACTTTTGATGGGAAACTAGTGGACAAATGCTTCAGTGACAATGTAATTGTCTGCACTTGGATAGGATTATAAACAAAGGGATTTAACATTAATCAAAATATATTTTCCACCACTTTGTAACCATGACAATGCCAACATACATGTTAGAATCCTGTTTTTCCATATGCCTCCACATTCCCTTCAGGAAACGGAAACAGGGGGATGTGAGAGCGCTAAAAGTATGATAGTGAACAAAAAGAGACTAAAACGGGCCAGTCGTAGATGACGTCAGAGCAAACATTCAATCCAAGCACCTGAAGTGTTGCTGGCACAGGCCCCGTTTATTTCCGCAGTTTCAGCGCCTGCCGGGTGCCCTCACTGATAGAACACTATTGTGTAGTTTGACCAGGAAAGAGAAGAAGGAGCTCAGGGTTGCAAATGAGGAGGGAGGGCGTGACCTGTGAGTCCCCCAACCGGGTGTGCATCCCCTCTAGGGATGAAGGATTTTCTGAATCAGGGATGTGATGAATCTGAGAGGTGGATGGGGGAATTTTGAATTGTAAAAATGTAGGTGTGTGGGTACGTGGGAGATCACCCTCAAATTCATTTAAAACATGCATCAACCTTTGTTCGTACTTACTTTGCATGTTCTTTTCATATGTCGATCACTGAATTGCACCGCTTTAATGATTAAAAAGAAAGTTGTTTTTGACAATTGATGTGCATGTGTGGGAGTGACTGTGTGCATGTGTGTGGGCACGCGCATGCGTGTGTGCATGTGCATGCATATGTGTGTGATCAGAGAGGTTAAGACAGGAAAACCCTGGTCCTTGTGCACCAGTGACCCCTCAAAATCAATGTGACAGACCAGTTGATTGGCTGGAGGGCCCTGTCTCTCTGCACCTAATCCCTCAAGGTAGACCCTGGGCCAGGCCTGCTGCGCTTAAATGTGTGTGTGTGTGTGTGTGTGTGTGTGTGTGTGTGTGTGTGTGTCTCTGTACACTTGTATGTGTGTCTTTCTGCACCTAATCCCTCACGATAGACCAAAGGCCACGAGACACAGTATTAGTAAAGTTACACGTGTCGTGTGTGTGTGTGTGTGAGAGAGCGAGAATGAGACAGACAGAGACAGAGAGAGAGCTCCACTCCACAGTAGTCCAATTAGACGGCAGAGTACCTGTGTGTTTTTATGAGGCTCAGTCATGTGTGCAAGTAGTGGTTCAGTGCGTGTGTGTTGGGGGGGCGCAAATTTTAGGGCAGATTTGGATGGATAACCCAGTTGGGGCGAAATTAGACGCAGGCATCTGGATTTGACCTCAGGCCCTCACTGTGACCCTGGGTCACTCAGGGGTCACGGGGCACAAAGCAGAGCGCTGACCCTGCGCAGGTCAAGCATGCGGGCGGCTGAAAGGACGCCTTTGTGGGGCCTGACGTGCTCACCATTTCCCATGAGCACCAGGGGACCGTGTCTGCCCAGGAAACTGGAGTGGAGAGCCAGCCAGACAAGGTGTATGTGTCAGTATGTGTGTGTGTGTGTGAGTGAGTGTGAGTGTACATAATTGATTTTTGTTTATATTTCTGGTTGTTTGACTTCTGATTATCACTGACATGATGCTCTGATTTGTATTTACGGCCACATTACTCAGTTTATTTTTGTGCGTTTTGGCTGAAAACGGACAAGTTTTGCGACTCCAATTCATGTTTTAATTGCTGCTGAAGAATTACATGCTCATTGGTGATGGTGGTGGTGGTGGGGTGGATACACTCCGGCTCTCCCAAGTGCCTGAAAAGTTGACATTTCAGACCTAAATTATTTTTTCTACCAGTGTTTGTGTACATTTGTGTATGTGTGTGTGGGGGGGTACGTCAAAGATGTGCCTCAGATTTTTTTTTTAGGTCTGCTTTGCTTGTGTACGTCTGTTAGCGGCTCCTTAATGAGCGCATGCACGCTGCCTGCAGTCCTGTGTGTGGCCCCCAGAGAGGGAGAGAGGAGCCCTCTGCTCCAGTAATCACATTTAATTACACACCAGCATTAGACGGCCAATGAATAGGGTTTTTAGGCAGGCCTCTCACACTGAAATTGGCTGCATCCAGCTGAACATTGCCTACCTTTGTCCTGCCCGTCCCACTATATTCTATTAAGACTTTGTCATTTGACCATCACCAAAGCGCTTTGCTCGAGCACTAACAACTGCTACACATTAAAAAAATGGGAAGGTAAAGAGAACAATAGACGTTTTCTTGGCTGAACGGCTTGTGCCTGCCCCATTAATGAAGCAAATGGACCACACATTATACTTCATCCACAATTACATAGTCCTCGAAATGCAGAGAAAGAGGGTATAGTCTCAAGAAAATGCTGCACGGCTGCTTATCTGAGGTTTAACCATGAAAAAAAAGGAGAAAATGTGGTCGCTTCTTTTGGAGAGTGGAAGTGGAATTTACTTTGTTAATCCTGTGGTGGTGTGTGTGTGTGTGTGTATATATTGAGTGGGGAGACTCGCTCTGTGAAATTTTTTTTTTTGGGGGAGGGGGCGGGGGGTGACATAGGATTTTACGAGGAGATGCCGAGCAGCCATCTGCACGATGTGTGTTTATGTGTTAATATCGACGTTCATCACTTCTGTTTACACGCAGGAAGAATTGTGTTCCTCCTGATTTGGGGTCAACACAAACATCCCAGCTCTGATAGGTTCCCGCCTAAGTAAACATGTTACTGTGGCATGAAAGCACTTTTCTGCGTTATCGGTGTGTGTGCGTATACGAAACTTGTTCTGGTTCGCTCCTGAGAATGTTCTCTCTCATTCTCTGATGTAACATCGAGTCCACACAGCTGGCTGCATCCACTGATGATTGTTTTGTTTTTTTGTTGTAAAGATGAAGACCCAGGCTGCAGCATCGATCCACAGACAAATGAGGCAGAAGACTCTGCAAACCTTTCTGTCCCGTCACCGTTCACGTCTTAACTTCCTCATCTGAAAAGGGAAATCACATGACTGTCACAACACAAGACACATTTTCTGCAGTGGGTCAGTGCTTGTGAAGACAACCTTCTCCTAACACTGTCTCTCTCTCTCTCTCTCTCTCTCTCTCTCTCTCACACACACACACACACACACACACACACAGTTTCAGATTGCACTCAAACTGACCATAAATCCAGTTTGTTTTTAAAAGGCTGGACTCTTAAACAGTGGAGGTGACAGCACTGCACTGATGGGTCAATAAAGCCCCTGTTCCAGCACACACACACACACACACACACACACACACACACACGATTACACTCGATAACATTTAACACGACGTACTGCTACCTCAGGCTAAACTGTGAGCAGTAACACAGAAGACTGTGAGATGATAAATCAGAGGTGTTTTGGTTCTAAAACGATTGCCTCAATGCTGCAGACAATACAAACACACAGCAGCTTTAGAAGAGGTGATTTACATATAATCAGTACAACAATCACCCAAGTTATTGATACATTATCAATCACATTTTGTTAAAATCTGATTTCTTAAGCATTTTTCTAACTCATCAGACACCTTTAAACCAATACACACACACACACAGATGACAACATGAACACACAAGTGCTGCATGACCACACACAAGTTTTCACTTTTAGATTTACATTGCACATACAGTGATACTGCACCACATAATGTACAGTATGTGTACAACTGTGTGTGTGTGAGTGAGTGAGCACACACACAGAGCCAGTGTGTTGTGACTGGTGTGTTTGAGTGGAACAGAATGACTGTGGGGATTCATGCTGGCTTTCCTCTATTAAATCTGCAATAAGGCTCACTGTGTATGGGAGTGCTGACGTCCCTGCCCACCTCCATGATCTACAGCCTGTGTGTGTGTGCACGTGTGTCTACCTGCTCCCAATGATCTATAGCTCCGGGGGCTTTTATATTACATATACTAATATTTGTGTGTGTGTGTGTGTGTGTGTGTGTGTGTGTGTGTGTGTGTGTGTGTGTGTGTTTAAATCAATGTTTGTTTGAGTGTTTCCGTGCGCAGCTCCGTCACTGCAGTTTGCAAAGTTGAGGGTTTTAGGCACAGAGGGTGGGAATTCCTTCACATTTGGACATAGGAGGGTCTTACTGGCGACTCGGCAGCACTACAAACCTTGAACAGGGGAGTGATAATTTACAGTCAGAGTGGGCTGCAACTGAAGGGGACTCGGTAAAGTGGTGGAAACAGGTCAGCCCGTATATCTCCCAGTAATTGATGCTGTTTTAGCCCTGTGCGGAGTTCAGAGCCAGGAGAGATGCTATCCCAGGTTCTCCTCCACTGCTCATTTTTGTGTGGCTGTCTGCGGCTGCTCAGCCAGAAACAGGCCATTCATTCGCAAACGCTGCTTTATATGGCTCTCTGGTGCCAGCAGCATCATTAGGATTTTAGGAGTGGCACTTACAAGAACAGCCAGGTCCTTACCAAACGAATATTAGGGTCATTCCTAGTTTTTCATTGCTTCGCTAATTCCTTACAGGCAGGCATAAAACCAGGCAACAGCCTCAGCAGCTAAACCCGCTCTTCTATCCAGACGTGGAACTGCAGCTGTAACACAAAAAGCGACAGGAATGTTTCTTGGCGAAGCACAAGAGAACATGATAAGAAACAGGCTTGATGTCGAGGTAGTGGGTGAGAGGGTTTAAAGGTTGTCTGCGATTGGCTGCGTTGGCCTTCATTTCCCACGACGATTTCCAGATCCTGCAAAGTTGATTTCTGCCGTAAGTGTTTTCATGTCCTCTTGTGAGACTTTTGTGAATCTGAGAGACAAATTTTTTTTTTTGTTCAGATACAACTCAGATCAGATGTCCAAGCTGTGTACCTCACAGCTTGAAGTCATTTCCAGGTGAAACCACGTTGTCTGAAAGAGGAAGTTGCAAACAGCGTAGTTCTTAGTTGATACACAAAAGACGTAAAAACACAGAATTTGATAGATAATACCATACACAGCCATAGTGAATTGGGGGTTTGCCGCAGGTCGGATATCCGAGGCAACTTCCTGTCTGCCGCTCAGAAAACCAGCAGTTGGAACGCAGCTGATGTGAGGTGCTGGCGATACGTTGTTGTCACTGAAGGGTGCTCAAATGTTTTTAAAGGTCTTAAAGGAATAGTTAACTCAAATTAAATGAAAAGGACCCCGTCGCTGCTCAACCACTAGTAAGACCAAATTGACTTTATTGAGCTGAGGTTTAAAGTTAAATCCTTTTCTTACCATTTACGTTAGCGTATGGAAATCCGTTCAATCAAATGTCCAAATCTCAGAAAACATCTGATTCCAGATTCATCATGAAAACACCTTTTCTTCAAACTGACAGAAAACTGCTGATGCTGACTACCAGGATACTTGCGCCAGGATACGCCGGCACATGAAACCTCTCAAAAGGCAGGACACAGAGTATAAGTACTGACACAAAGGTCAAAGGTCACAGTGGTCGTCACATATTGAAATAGATGAAACATTCCACCAGATGAAAAACCCACAGCTGCTCTGTCACCGTTTCAATAATAGTAATAGATTTGATTTCTAATATCTTGACGTACAAAAACGAATGACGTTAATAAAAGAGCTACGAAGCCTGTGCAAAGAGCAGCAGATTCCAGACTAATAAACAGGAAATATCTCTTCAGTCCCGGCAAATAAGACACTCACAGACACTCCCTTGTCAGCACAAACGATGGGCAGATGCTCCCAGTTCTGGATATTATCTCAGCTCTGCAAAACACACACACACACACACACACACACACACACACACACACACACACACACACACACACACGTACGTCAAACTGGTGAACATTCACGTCTGGCTCACTCGCTCACACTTATCCAGTCCTCAACATACTTTTCCACATTCCTTCCCTTTTTTTCTTGAAGGATATACTATCCTCCTTCCCTCGCTCCCTTTTCACATGCCTTCCCCGCCTCCACTTGTTCTCCCTTCCTCTTCCTTTCTTCTATTCTCATCGAAATTCAGCTGTGTAACTCGCTCTCCGCGGACACCATTGATCTCTCCCTTCCTGCGTGTTTGTGAACCGCTGGGCGGGTGAAGCTGGGTTTTAACGTCAGAAAGGAGCGGCAGGGAGACGGAGAGAACGGAGAGAGGGATACAGGAGTGGACTGGAGAGAGGGACGCTGAAAAGAGGAGAACTGGGGTGGTGGTGGAGTGTGTGTGTGTGTGTGTGTGTGTGTGTGTGTGTGTGTGGGGTGAGGGGGGGGGGCCGCCAGAGTAGGAGAGCCAGACCCCCCCTGTAGTGGCACGGAGAAGAAAAGACACGGGCTTTCCTCGTGATCACATCTTCCGCCCCTCTTTTTCAAGCGCAGAGACAAGAGAGCAGCTATTTACTGGAGCCCACACATAATGGCCACTTCTATTTACTTTCCCCCATTTAGCTTGTGCCAAGCTGTGGGCCAAAAACAGTCGAGCGAGGTGTTTTACAAAGTGCCAAAGACCCCCCCAGTCCCCCTCTTCTTGATTTGTGTGTCTCATTTATTTGCTGATGTCCCATCCACTCACAAAAAAAAACCAAAAAAAAAAACGGCCAGTCAATATGTGTCCTCAACATGTGGGCACATTTATGTATGACCTCCCTTTTAATCCCCCCTCAGGCCACACACACACACACACACACACACACACACACACACCCCTGCTCTGACATCAGAAAGGTCAGCCGTCCTGTCCAGGCTGTGATGGAGCTCATCCTCCATCCCAGAGTGAGGCTGGTGACCAAGCAGTCCTCTACACACACCCCACCCCCCACCCCACACACACACACCTTCAAGTTTCTCTACTGACCTTTCCAGAATTTCAGCGCTGCCAGACGTCAGTTGGCCTGCAGCTCGTCAGGAGAGTCACCTTGTCATGACTGAATCTCTTCTGCTGTTTGTACGTCGATGTTTCCACTTGTGGGATCTTTTTCAACTAAAATCAAGAACTCAGCTTTGAAAAAAATATATAAATGCGCATAAATATAAATGATTAAATTTCCACATTTTGTTTTATTTCAAATTTTGGATCATTTTAATAAAACTGATCAGACTATTTATATCACAACAAATACCAATAACATCAGTACTATTTGTACCATTTGGAATATTTGCATTTATTTCTAATACTAACTCTAGTGTAGTGTATAGGAAAGAATGTAATGGAACAGAATTGATTTCATGTATGAAGAATAACAGGCTTTAATTTATCTATGACATTTTGTGAAAATCCAGTTTTAATATAGTAAGATGTTCTAAATCCAATGAACATGCAAATGTATGTTACATATATACATGTACTATCATTTTCACAATTATACATTAAGTGTATAATTTATATATTTTAATTTTATATTTTGCAAAAATGGTTTAGCACAAATCTAAAGTTTTGTAACATTCACTAAAAATAATGACATTCTGAAATCTCCAGCACATATGGGTTTCAGCTGAAGCATTTCACTCATACTCAATAACAATAATTAAAACGAAAAATGAAATGATAAAATGATGAATGATAATAAATACAAATACAGAGTATACATGTCCACATTCTTCATTCTTGTTTTTCAGTGTTGAAATACACAAATGTCTTTGTTAGTACATAAAGCAGAACATCAAAGAAAATGTGCAAGCATGGATGATGTGAAAGGAAAAAAAAATCTTTATTTTCACTTATGTTAGTTTTTCTTCTGATCCTGATCGGTCCATGGTGATTCAGCCCCACGTGAACACTGATCACTGGCTGGAGACACGTGTGTGTGCATGCTTCTCTCTGCTCCTGTGTCATTCTGTGTTGGCTGACAGTTGTGACGGGACCCCATAACCCCCCCAGTCACCATTACCCCCCCCTTCCCCAGTGTCTTTCGTAAGGGGCCTCTGAACCTTGTGTATTCATTAACAAATAGGCTGCCAGATAAAGAACATCCTTCATTTACGCATTCATTCACTCTTTCTTTCTCTCTCTCTCTCACACACACACACACACACCCTACTTTGCCAATCACTACCATACCAACGATCTTTTAAAAGTATCCTGCATTCTGTGTAACATTTGAAACTCCAACACACACAGACACACACAGGCATGCATGCACATCTGCAAGGGATTTGTACAGTGAGATGATACCCAATAATAAATAATGTGAACATTTGAAACTGATTTCCATCCCCTCTGAGTGACCCCAAACAACGTCTGTCTAAAGAGAAAGAGTGTGTGTGTGTGTGTGAGAGAGAGAGAGAGAGAGAGAACCGTAGACAATGTGAACATCTACATGGAGCTCCTATCATTGTATTATTCATGCATGTCTATGATATGACGAATCCCAGATTCCCACAGGTGTTCCCAATTCCCAGTTACCGTGGCGACCTCACCTCCGTGTCCCCTCTCTCACCCTTCACCGCTGCTCCTATAGGGATATAAAAAGGACACTTTCCGTCATGTCTCACCTCCGCTGCAGCCTTTTGATCATATGGATCCTTTAATTGGTGGCTTTAATCAGACTCGGGTGGGTTTTTCCGGGATCAATCACCACGTGCCATTTGATGTATGGCCAGCAGAGGAGGCTGTGGTTCGTCCAATCGAATCCTTCCTGTTGTTTCCCACATCATGAGGCCAGCTGATCCTACTGGTCAGGGGTCAGCAGGCTGCCGCCCTGAACAGCACCAGGCGTTCCAGCTGAACTCATTCAGAGTTTGCTCTCAACAGCCACAAACCTGGACAGCGCAGAGAGGAGGCGTGAAGTCGCCGTGGCGATTTAAGTGTACACAGACCGAAGATGTGACTCCTCGTCTGTCCTCCACCTCCAGCCTCTGACCTGCTCCACTCCTCTTTCTCAGGACGGGCCTGTTCCATGTTTTTGGTGTTGTCACAGCAGCAGCAGGCTGTTGGAGAGGATGATCATCTGTTAGGTCACCTGACCTTCTGCTGAACCCGCACACGGTTGGAGCGTGAGGGCGTTTCATCCACCTTTAGCCTCGAGTGTATCTTCATCTGTGTGTGAACTCAAAGGACCAGTTGTGTGTTGCTCTGTGGAATGTGGTGAGCTCAGCTGTGTGTCCATTTCCAATTTTATGAAGGTGAGGATGTGTGTGTGTGTGTGTGGGGTGCCGGAAGGGGTGGCATACGACATGTATGACAGCTACAGAGTGGGTGGGGGGAAGGGGTATTGGCGGTCTGACCCAGTGACACACCCCACCACATAAACACACATACGTACAGGCAAACACACACCTTCACATCTGGTTTGGCCATCGGCCGTGTTCTCAATTGATGTGCCCCTCCCCCAACACACGCACACACACACACACACACACACACACACACGTTAATTCTCCCTGCAGTGCTGCTCCTCGTAGCTTTCACTATCACTGGCAAAGTAAACCCACCATGTGAGAATGATGAATGAGCTATCCTGCACCGGAAGCACACGTTTGAAACCCCCCGCTGTCCCTGCCTGCTACACACACACACACACACACTTGCTCTCTCTCACTCTCTCCAGTCCACCATCATCTCTTCTCTTTCTCCTGGTGACTTCATTAGCCTTCTTCCTGACACGCACGCACACGCACGCACGCACACACTCTGATAGCGGCTGTGAGTGAATCTAACAGAGAGCCTAGTGTCCTGTCGATGGTGTCCAGTGTCTCTCTCAAACACACCTGCAGCTCAACTGCTTATGTTATACGCTGTGTGTGTGTTTGTGTGTGTGTGTGTGGGGGGGTGTTCCACAAATCATGGCAACATTACTTTTAATTCTTTATTAATATTATTAGGTGGGACAGAACATTCATGTCATTTAAAAAAAATTTAATCTCTGTTCCATTCTCAACGTCACTCAGTTGACCCGGGGGGCCTGAAGTCAGTGGGAGGGATGGGGGGGTTTAAACTCCAGGTGGTCCACAATAATCCATTACATACACAATCACTGTGCTTCACACACCCGAAAGACCAGACAAGTGTTCTGTTTTTTTGTAAACAGAACACTTTCTCCACTAAACCACAAAGAAATGTTTTTAAAAAAAGAGAAGGAAAATGGGCTTCATTTGCTGTCAAAATATTTGTAATAGAATTAAACATATGGATGCCACAGGCAACGTGAGGGCTGGAATATATTAGAGCGGCACAATGTTACATGAACCCTCCAGTATCTCCGAATGCTCCGAGAGATTAATGAATTAAGACAAAAGAGTGGGCCTGTTTGTGTGTGTGTATGTGTGTGTGTGTGTGCGCGCGCATAATCGATATTTTTCCATATGATCCACAGCCCTCGCTGTTACCTTCACGCATACAGACGCACTAAAACCTAAATCTAAGGTTTCCTGCACTGCAGTCAGACATATAAGTTCATCAGAAAGGATCGTTATAAATTGTAGTATTTTATTTGTCAGGGGACTTTTTTTTTTAGGAATTCTAAGTCTCTGATGCTTCCTGCTCATCATTTCTCCTCTGAAACAGATTTAGCAGCCAGTTCTGACATGTGAACATGCTGCTGTATGACAGGAAAAAAGCAAGAAAAAAAGCACAATGCTGCATTGATTTTTCTGTTCTATTACATTAGTGCACCGCATTCTTATAAGGCACAGTTTCAGTGTGTGGACGGAAAAGGAATGTGTCCACAGATGAATGGTGGGCTTGTTGTTTTATGCCCCTCAGGAAGGCGAGAATTGGACTGATCTGATGAATGTGTGGACATCCTGATGGGTGGGGGGTTGGCTCACAGCCTCTTCTACAGTCTGAAATATGTACATTTCAAGCTCGTACGATCACCTTTATAAGTGGCTTTCACTTCTGCTTCAGGCTCCTTCATGAGCTTGTATCTGTGTGTAGCATCTTCCTGTGATATTTCAGGCACCAGAAGAGTGTCAGCGATTTGACCCCCCACACACTCACCAGCTGACTGCGTGAACGTCTTTAATTCTACAGATACTTTGCTGCCACGGAAAATCATTCATCTGCAGTTACTCATTTTAAATGAGTGAATGACGCTTTTCATTCACATAGGATGGTTTGTTGTGATGTGTGTTTAATTGATGAATTTCAATTAGCATGTTTTTTCCTGTGTAGTGAAACAGCACATGCATAGAGTGAATTAAAATCCATTATCCACATTAAATGTCAGGTGTAACACAGAATAGTCATTTCAATTACATCTTACTACAAAAATATAATTTTTGAATGTTTTAAATGAGAAAAAGAGCACTTTGTTGATTTATGGAATGACAAGTCGCTCATGTTGCTCTAACCCATTTTCATATCACCTTTAAACAATAACAGTTTTAATATTACGTTTACATTATATATAATAATAAAAATAATAAAAAACTATGTAATTTAATGTATTACTCAAATCATAATAAAATAAAATTATATAATGTGTCAAATTTGACATTTTAAGATATTTGATTTGCTTCTGAGTAAACATGGGAAAAAAATCTGTTTTAAAAAAGTATGAGAATTGTGGACACATGTAAGGGATTATTTAAATATAAAAATTAAAGATAAAAATAAAAATAGTTTAAATGCTCTGGAGGCTGCAGGTAACCCCCTGTTTGTAATTATTGTTTACACCGTTTACTGTGAAACCATCTTTCTCCATGTACTAATTTCACGCTAGGCAGACACAAAATTATTCAGCGCTCTCGCAATATGCAACAGTCACAGATACATTTTGTTATTGTGCCGGTTTGTCCTCTCTCCGGGCAACAATGTGGCAATTTAGCCCAGTTTGACCCTAAACACACGCTTTCGACACAAACCTGGTTATTTGAGCAGGAGTTTCCTAACAAAGGCGCTGACAGGCACTTGCCCCTCCTGGACCAAATTTGGCAAATGTGGGCTTATGCATATTTTACACAAGGATTCTGCCTATTATTGCAAATTCGGAGATCCTACGGTGTGAGAACGACGACCAATTTATCATTCATTGCAGTAAATCGCAGCGGAGACTGCATTTAATTGAGTTTATATTGTATTTCTTAGCTGGGTGCCTTCTCGCTGTAGGGTGGGGGATTCTCTCCCAGGCCATCCCAGTGTTGGGGTGGAGTGGTGTGGGGGGGTGGGAAGGAGGGAGGAGGTTGATGAGAATGCCCCCCCCCCCCCCCACACACAGACACACACACACACATCCTCTCTGCCCCCCCAGCCCTTCTTCTGTCAGCTCCGCCTATGTTTTACTAAACAATCAACTGGTAGTGAAAATCCCTTGTGTGCATTTGTTTGCAGGTTATTTTTTATTTCATGCTTTTGTTAGTTTGAGAAATAACCAACTTCATCCGAAACAAACCACACACAGTCTGAAAATAAGAAATGAAATGATCAAGGTGCACTGTTGCCTTGTTTAATCTGCCTGATAGGATTTCCAGTGATTTATCCACCTTTAAGTTGGTTTTGTGATAGTCACAGATTGTAATAATAAATTCCTGAATTGTCTGAATGATCACAGGCACGTCTCACTCCTCTATTTCACTCCAGAGCTCCACCACTTCGTTAATTTGTGTCTTAATGGTCTGCGATACAATTATGAAAGCAGTGATGGGCCACATGATGTGCTCGTCCTGAAACCACCGTGCAGAGCAGTAAATAAACTCACAGACAGACTTTCAGATCCCAGGCAACTGAACTTGCTGCTCTGGCCTGTTAAAGCCACTTCAGCGCAGACATATCCCAGCATGCTCTGCTGCTCTGGCCCCCCAGGACCTTAGTCTCCTGACGGAAGAGTCTGTCAGTAGGAGCCCACTGTCTCTACTGACAGATCTCAACTCATAAACACTTACACACACAAACACACCAAAATAACATTTGCATACTATAGACTCGAGATGTTAAATACATTCCCATTTTATTTTAAACAACATTTACAGAAAAAAAACTGTACATACCTGTCAATATTTTAGCAAAAGAGAGTTAAGTTTATAAAATGGGAATTTGTGTGAATTTTAAAAAATCCAATAAAAATCATTCTTATCACTTTCTATATATTAAAAAAAAACTCCAATTTATTTATATTAATTGTATGTATGTATTTACTCAACTACATTTTTTATATTATAAAATGTCGTAAATATTTTGTGTATATTTTATTTTCGTGAGAAAGTCTAAATACAGTTCAATTGTATCATAATTACAATAATGAATTCTGAGGCTGCATCCCATGACTTTAGCCCGCTAGTCCGGTAGATAGAGGCTGTTTGTTTGTAGAAAAAGTTTCTCGTCCTGTTGCAGTCACGTTGAATTAAATCTCACCAACACTGAAACTCTTGGAGCTGCCTCAAACACTCTGCAGGCTGCATGTTGTTTTTCAAAATACGACCGGCCCGTTTCAAACACACACGCTAAGAGATATGTCAACTAAACCTTCGGCTGTGGTTACTGCAAACTAAACGGACAAAATCAAATAGGAGAATTCGGCATTTTGTAAAAAAAAAAAAAAAAAAAAAAAAAATCTAAACGCGAATGACAGAAGCTGTGAATAACATAATAAATACAATATTGTCACATTTGAACACGAGCAGCGAAGAAAGGTGCACCTACAAGCGTCTTCTTCAAAGTAAATGAATGCAGCATCCGTCTGCACATTCAACTGCAGCATTACACATTCCCTCCAATTACGACTTTCAACAGGAACAAGTGATAAATATCAGTGTAAACCCTCTCTCTGTCCCTCTCACACGCGCACACGATGTTGGAGCGTTCTGTCAGAGGCGCTTTGTGTGAATTCTGTGGTTTGTAGCATTTGAAGCATTAAAGCATACATTTATTATAAGATTATATAAATGTACAAATATATTCTATGATCTATATTTGGGTAAAGAAATAAATATCGTGGAAATTAGATATCTAGGCGCGCGCACACACACACACAACCACACACACACAGAGTGTGGCCAAAATAGCTCTCATAAAGTAATCGTTTTGATATTTGCTGGTTTGGATTTACGCCTTGAACGCACCACCGAGCTTTGAACTCTGAGTTCTAACATCAAATTACCAGTGAATATTGGTGGGATGTAGCTGACATCGTCGTTTGAATTTTACACGTAAATGTAATTTTTTAAAACTATGTTTACGTGTATTTATATATTATTTACGCATCCTGTTTTCCAAAAATATTATAGTGTGTAATTCTAGGCCTCAAGCTTCTATTTAATTAAAACAACTAACGCACGTTTGTGCGACGTTTTACGGAAAAAAAATAATATAAATTATAATACTTCTAAATTAATAGGGGAATAAACATATAATATCTCACCTTTGTGTTGGAAAGTTAAAAAGAATGAGATGAGCGTCTGTCGTCCTGTTTTTCTCTTCAGTCCACATTCTTGTGTCGTGTGTAACATGACACGCAGCAGAAAGAAGCGAAGCAGCGTTTGAAAATGGCGCCCGTCGTGTTGGGGCGATGGGAGGAGAGGGGAGGGTGGAGCGGACCAACAGCCTTTGCTCCAGTGCAGGTTGGAGTATCAGGACATGAAACCGGCCC